>NW_006500351.1:2380357-2403589 GCF_000471905.2 Amborella trichopoda
AAAGGCGTACTGCCTACAGTAGACACCAACGGCCGAAATTGAATTTGGGCCGATCTGATGATCCCGAATGTCTAGTAGTGTTTGAATTTTAATATTTTTTGTATAAATTAGATTGATCTGAAATTTGGAACATGTATACATAAAAAATAGTTGAATCTTTGAAAAATATAAAAATAATATTTTAATGAAAAAAATTGATCAAAATACCCCTGTAAAGTTTTAGGGGTATTTTGGTTAATTTTTTATAGATTATTTTTTTATATATATTTTTATTAGGTGTGTTTTGATGAGAAGAATATACACCTTAAATTGCAAGTGATTTGATTTATAAAAAAAATTAAAATTCAAACATGAAAAGAGATCGTGACTGTTAGATCAGTCTAGATTCAATCTGGACCATTGGCATTTACTGAAGCAGTTAGCTAGTGAGCGTACAGAATATATATATATCAGCAAATAAGTATGGTAAGCCTGCTATGAATTTTTCTTTCCAAAGGTCTAATTTGCTATCTTCTCTAGTTAATAGTCTTGAGAAAAATACGTCTTTATACCATTTATAATGTGATAGGGTCGGACATTTCAAATTGGATAAAAGATCTTTAGTTCTTGCTTCGAGGAGGGTTGTACTCCCCATAAAATGAAGGGTGATGGTATAAATAAGAGTGTTAACATCATCACTTTCAGAGTAGAGAATATCTTGATTTTGTTCATTTTTTACTGTCCATTGTCGGGTAGTATTTAATATTTTATTTTTGGTATTTTCAGGGAGATAAAAATCTCACCAATCTCGTAACCAACAAGTAAATCTACAAACTATGGCTTTGGCTACTTCCTGGTCATGGTTGCCTACCATCTTACAGGCGGATGCATACATCGTCATATGTTTCATGGTATCAAGTATTTGAAGTTCAGACATACCATCTATCCACCAATTTACTATGGTTCTTCTTGAATAGGAGGTTCTATATGATATAAGATCTTCTTCAAACTGAATATCTACTGATGTTAGTCTATGGCGATAAGGTCTTGCTGTAGCAGGTTTCCAATTTCTTCCATATGTTATTCTTTGAATAGAATTGGGTTGGCTTTCTGTAAAAGCAATTTCCATATTTTCTAAAATATAGGGTATTATTGGTTCTTCAACTTCTAGGGTTAAAGTATCTGATTCTTTTATTATGACTTTACCGTTACCTTTTACATCTGTTTCCTTAATGTCTAATTTGGCTAATTGTGATATTAATTGATCCATTAAAGTTTTGTTATTTTCTCCTATGTGAAAATTTTCTTTATTTAATGTAGGAGGTGGTTTAAATAATACAGATTTTTTGGATTCCTGTATAGGTACTGGTCTTAACATATTTTCTATTCTCAATGTTTGTTTTCCAATAGATTGCATATATAAATTAGTATAATTATTTTGTTCAATAATATGTGGAATTAATTCTTTACGATGTACTATTTCTTCAGATGTCATTTTATAAGGAGTAGCTTTTGTTTCAAGTGTAGGAGTTTTATCAGTTTCTTTTCCTTTTATGATCAAGCTTTTCTCTGGGGGGTGTACACTGGTAATCTTAATTCCTTCTGGTGTGTCATAAGTCTTATATTGGCTTTTTATTGTATTTATTTCAAAGTTAGGGATTGCAATATTTCTTTCTTTTAATATTTCCCTTAACCATATAAAAAATCCTTTATTTTGTTTTTCTTGTTTTAGAAATTTATTATATTTTTTATGAAATAGTTCTACTAATCTAGGTTCAAATCTTTTTCTATACCATTCTCTTATATTTTTGTTTTCATCTGAAACAGGTTCTGTTACAATTGCACACTATTATCAAAAGAATTCAAGAATAATATCATATTCGAAATTACAAATACGAAAGATATTACATTTTCATAAATGGGGTTCAGATCCATCAAGGGCAAAAAGATTAATATCCCCAGAATTCCCAAATAAGCATTTTCGTTATTCTGAATATATTGAAGCCTGGCACAAAGTGCTTACTGTTCAAAATCAATATTATTCTCATACTTGGTTTCTACAATTCAAACTCCCAGTATCAAACCCATTCCCTAATTGGTTTAAGGACTGGTTCATGGTTTGGGGTTCCAGAACCCAAATAATGTCCGTAACCATACAAACTTCTGAAGACAAATTCATTGAGTTTAATGGGAGCAATCCCAATCTGCATTATCATATGTATTTTGTTGCATTATACGAAATACCTTGGATATTGAAATGGCAATATACAATATCACCCAATACAACCAATAATTATATATATATACCATGCTTAGGAAAGCAGATATCAGTAAAATGGTGGGATGTCTTTGTCTGCCACCAACTTGAGCCTGATAATATTATTCTAAACCAAATAACTCTTGAAAATATATCTATTCCATTTGACAACTCAAATAATCTATCAGAATATATATCCATAATGAAAAGGAAGAACCCACAGGCAACGAACGCAGAACTAAAAAAGGAGTTGCTTAAAATACTTTCAGAAGAAGCTGAGGCAGCCCAAGTACATCATGAAGGATCAGCCTCAGAAACAATAGAATCAGAAGAAATTGAAGATCAGTCGGCCCATGGAATGTCACAAAAACCATCACTCAACTAATCTAGCCTGACCCGAATAAAATGTCATCAAAGCCCATCCAATAAAGCAACTGATATAACACAGAGAAGATTCCTTCTTATCTCCCTCATCACATCAATCAATAGTGAATATTCCTTCATCAGACCACGTGTCACCAATAACAAGACATAAGATTCGTCACCGACATATACGACAAAGATGCTACAGGGAAATGTGAAGTCACCGACGACAAAGATGCTACATGGAAAGGTGAACAGTAAAGTCACATCAAGCCAAAAGCAAACAGTAAAAGAAAGATTCCCTACCTACTTTTCCCCAACAAAGCACTGTCCTTAACCGCCAGCTCACCTTATCTCCAGACCAAGAGAATCTCCAGCTCACCCTCCATGATATTGACCCTCAAATCCAGCTAAATGGTTTTGAAGTCCGCCCTCTATATAAGGAGGCTCAAAGCATGTTACCAGGGAATCGAGTCCTCTACTACTCTTCTCGATCGAGTCCTCTTCTACTCTTCGGCATAAAGTCCTAGTTTTCTCTGCTCTTCTTTCTTTCTCTGTTTTATCTCTCTCCTCTTTGTTTATATGTGTGATTGTAATTGGGAGAGTCTCCCAAATTATTATCCAAGCGAGTGGAAGGCCTTTCGCAATTACTGTATCTGCAGACAGTAAGCTTCCACTTTTCTCTTATTTCTCTTATGTAAGTCTGTAATATGTCACAGTTGGTTTACAGTTGTTTAATGTAAGATATTCTCAGTTATTCAATATATAAGTTTGAATATTATGTAGGAATATTATTAGATGGTGTTTGATGGAGAATATTTTCATTTTGGATTGACCATGATTCTGGTAAGATGATTTCTGACCATTTTATCATTTTTGGGATAATGGTATTGGATTTTTCTAAGTTGGATTGAAATAAAATTGTTCTACCTTTAGTATCCATTTGAACTACCTTAGGGCATAATGTATTCATGACTTTATAATATATCCTATATATAATTGCTATATTTTGAGATCCTTGGATCATATCAAATCCTTGAGTTTTAATATTTAATGTTAATATATTTAATATATTGGGATCATTTAAAGAGACTGAGTAATTTGGAAAACAGTTAAAATACATAGGTCCACTACATAGACTAGATTCTACCATTCCTAGTAATGAATCTTTAAATTTATTATGTCTAGTATCTCTTAGGCATACTAATATTGAATTGTTAAGTCCTAATTTTGTTAATGGTTTAATAGCTACTTGAATAAGTCCTATGTGTAAATAATTATAATTTTTGGTTTTATGAGTTTGTATTACCTTACTAGATAGTAATTGGAAGTTTTCATGTATGCTAGTTACATATATAGATTGTTCTACAGTTTTAATAGCATAACCTATTTTTAAATCAAAAGAACCTACTTGGTATATATTGGAAATAGGTACTTTAGGTATGGTCCAATTTTGTAATTGGTTTTCTATACTGTTGATAAGAATTTCTTCTTTATTTTTTATCTTAAAAATATTATTATTATGAGGTAACGCTCTGTTAGATAGATTTTTAATAAAATTTTCCATTATTAGGTTGTGGATGAGTGCTTTCTTGGCTACGTCTTACGTCTTTTTGACCTCAACGACTCTCTTGGCCTTAACGATCTCTCGACTGGGTGCTCTTTAGCCTCAACTCTCGGACCAACTGTCTCTAATGGTAAATTTAATTAGAATTCTTCCTAGCCAAGTATATTTCAAAGCAATAATTTTCTTAACATAAAACTTAAAGATTTTCTTCTCTGGGTTGGCTCTGATACCAAATGAAGCCAAGATCAACCCCTTAAACTAATAACCTAAGTATAAGGACATAATGATAAAGATAAATAATGAAAACGGGGATATATCAACTAAAAGCCAAGTAGTATAAGAGGATTTATAAACTTTTATGCTAAGAACAATTCTGAAATGCATAATATTCAAACTTTTATATTGAATAACTGAGAATATCTATTACATTAAACAACTGTAAACCTACTGTGACATATTACAGACTTACATAAGAGAAAGAAGAGAAAAGAGGAAGCTTACTGTCTGCAGATACAGCAACTGCAAAAGGCCTTCCACTCGCTTGGATAATAATTTGGGAGACTCTCCCAAGTACAATCACACATATAAACAGAGAGGAGAGAGATAAAACAGAGAAAGAAAGAAGAGCAAAGAAAACTAGGACTCTATGCAGAAGAATAAAAGAGGACTCGATCTAGAAGAGCAGTAGAGGACTCGATCCAGAAGAGTAGTAGAGGACTCGATCCAGAAGAGTAGTAGAGGACTTGATCAAGAAGTGTAGTCGAGGACTCGATGCTCTGATAACATGCTTTGAGCCTCCTTATATAGAGGGCGGACTTCAAAACCATTTAGCTGGATTGAAGGGTCAATATCATGGAGGGTGAGCTGGAGATTCCCTTGGTCTGGAGATAAGGTGAGCTGGTGGTGAAGGACAGTGCTTTGTCGGAAAAAAGTAGGTAGGGAATCTTTCTTTTACTGTTTGCTTTTGGCTTGATGTGACTTTACTGTTCACCTTTCCCTGTAGCATCTTTGTCGTATATGTCGGTGACTTCACATTTCCCTGTAGCATCTTTGTCGGATACGTCGGTGACGAATCTTATGTCTTGTTATTGGTGACACGTGGTCTGATGAAGGAATATTCACTATTGATTGATGTGATGAGGGAGATAAGAAGGAATCTTCTCTATGCTATATCAGCTGCTTTATTGGATGGGCTTTGATGACATTTTATTCGGGTCTGGCTAGATTAGTAGAGTGATGGTTTTTGTGACATTCCATGGGCCGACTGATCTTCAATGTCTTCTGATTTTATTGTTTCTGAGGCCGATCCTTCATGATGTACTTGGGCTACCTCAGCTTCTTCTGAAAGTATTTTAAGAAACTCCTTTTTTAGTTCTGCTTTCGTTGCCTGTGGGTTCTTCCTTTTCATTATGGATATATATTCTGATAGATTATTTGGGTTGTCAAATGGAACAGATATATTTTCAAGAGGTATTTGGTTTAGAATAATATTATCAGGCTCAAGTTGGTGGCAGACAAAGACATCCCAGCATTTTACTGATATCTGCTTTCCTAAGCATGGTATATATTGATAATTATTGGTTGTATTGGGTGTATTGTATATTGCCATTTCTGTATCCAAGGTATTTGGTATAATGGAAAAAAATACGTATGATAATGCAGATGGGGATTGCTCCCATTAAACTCAATGAATTTGTCTTCAGAAGTTTGTAAGGTTACGTGCATTATTTGGGTTCTGGAACCCCAAATCATGAACCAGTCCTTAAACCAGTTAGGGAATGGGTTTGATACTGGGAGTTTGAATTGTAGAAACCAAGTATAAGAATAATATTGGTTTTGAACAGTAAGCACTTTGTGCCAGGCTTCAATATATTCAGAATAACAAAAATGCTTATTTGGGAATTCTCGGGATATTAATCTTTTTGCCCTTGATGGATCAGAACCCCATTCATGAAAATGTAATATCTTTCGTATTTGTAATTTTGAATATGATATTATTCTTGAATTCTTTTGATGATAATGTGCAATTGTAACAAAACCTGTTTCAAGCAAAATTATTTCAAACTATTCCCTGGTTTTTATGCCAAATGAAGGATTTAGGTTATTGCACAAATAATGTCTGGCTAGAATATTTGGGTTTTCAGCCACTTGATTATTTTCTATAATGATATCATCAATAAAAGCGGTTGCTTCATATTGAGATTTGGTTGATGTTTTTCTTGGAACAGAAGATTGTAACAATAATGGTGTTCTTGGAGAAGATGGAGGTGGTTGGCTTGAGTATATAGGATAAACTGGACTATTTGGGTCAGTTGGAGAATATGGTACTAGAGTTCTAGTAGATGAGGGTCATGAACTGGGTGATGAACCAGCTGGCACTATATCCATTAGTGATTTACCACGATTTGTATTCATATTCTTAGTTTTATTGAATAATATAAGTTCTAAAAAAAAATCTTTTGGGTCAGATTGGTCGGTTCTGCAGCCCTGCAAAAATTCTCGTGGTAGAAAATCAGGTACATGATTATAACTACCACTAATTTGTTCAATTGGGAAATCAAACGCGGAGAGAATGGCTTGCCAACGAGCGAATATATGTTTGGACACTAAATTTTTCACATCTTTTGTAAGGATATCTTTAGCAGCTTTACAATCAGTTCTAATAAGAAAAGAAGTATTTAAAATATCACCTTGATATTTAGTCACACAATGTACTATAGCTAAAATTTCTTGTTTTACAGTTGAATAATTTTGTTGGGTTGTATTCCAAGCTTTGGACGTATATCTGACTAATTGTTCAGTATTATTGAGTTTTTGTTTAAGTATTCCTCCTAGTCCTAGGTCAGATGCATCACATTCAATGATCTTAAAAGCATCTGGATCAGTAAGAGAAAGACAGGGTAATTCTTTAGATTTAATTTTAAGTTTTTTGACTGCTTCAGTATGAATATTGGTCCATTTTGGAGGATTTTTCTTTAAACTATCATATAAAGGTTTTGCATCTATAGCTAAGTCTTTGTAGAAATTTGCTATATAATTAAGACAGCCTAAAAATCTTTGTAATTCTTTTTTATCTAGAATTGTATCTGGAAATTTATCAGCAAATTGAATAGATCTATCTATTGGTATGATTGTTCCATGTGTGATATTATGTACTAGGAATCTGATTTTTGTTTGGAATAGGCTCATCTTTTTTGCAGATATTGCTAGTCTTGCATGTTTGACTGCATTAATAAAAGCATGAATGTGTTTTATATGTTGAGATATATTATCTGAAAAGATTAAAACATCATCAATATAAACTATCATGAATTTTAGATATGGATTGAAGACATCATTCATAATTCTTTAAAATTCTGATGGGGCATTTTTCAATCCAAAAGGCATGACATTTCATTCATATTGTCCAAAGGGGAAATTAAATGCAGTTTTATATCTATCTTCTTCCTTTACTTGAATTTGCCAATAACCAGATTTTAAATCAAATTTTAAAAAAATACAAGCATTTACTAATCGATCTAATAAATCTTTTTTATTGGGTGTAGGATATCTAATCCATTGTAATGCTTTATTTAGTGGTTTATAATTTATTACTAACCGTGGGACTCCTCTTTCCTTTTCGGCATTTTTATTAACATAGAAAGCAGCACAACTCTAGGGAGAAGTACTGGATCTAATTAGCCCTTTAGATAATAAACCATATGTTTCTTGTTTACAAAATTCTAACAGTTTTGTATTCATTTGAATTGGTCTAGCTTTTGTTGGTATTTGAGATTCATGAAAGCTAGATTCATATGGTAAATTTACTATATGTTTCTTTCTTTCCCAGAAAGCGTTCGGTATTTCACTACATATATTTGTTTCTATTTGGTGAGTAAGGTGTTTTATTTGTTCTTTTGTCTCAGTAGTTTGTAATTTTTCTTCTATTGTTTTATATTTAATTTCTTCCTTAAGAGAACAAATAAAATTTTCCTTTTGTTTTATATTATTTTTTACTCTATTTATTTCTTTCAATTTTGGTTTATCTACAAATTCAAAAATTATTGTTTCTCTTGTTATAGTGGTTTCTAAACCTCTATGAGTAATTGTAATTGGATATAGTAAGGTAAGAAAGGGAACTCCAAGTATAACAGCTTGGCTCAATCCTTTAACCATTATACAAGGAATAGAAAAACAATGTTCATTATTACATACTATAGCATTAGATAATTTATATTTAATCAATAATCTACTACCATCAGCAGTATTCAATTTTTGTTTGGTTTTATCAAAATATTTCGTGGGTACTAATCCTTCAATAATACAATTTAGATCGGCTTCAGAGTCTATTAATGCTAGGGTTTGAAAAGTATAATCATGATTAATTATGATTTTGACCTATATAAATCATTTTTGAGTAATAACTTTATTAATGAGATTTACTGATGTATTATTATCTTTGATTCCTGATGGTTCGGGTTTTTCAGGTTGATTAATCAATTGTTCAAATTCTATTTCGTCCGTATCAGTGATATTTCCTGTAATTTCACTTTGTAATTCTAATATTTTAATTCTATCTTTTAGTTGATGAATTTCGGTTTTGACTTCTTGAATTTCTTTTTGTAATTCTCTTATTGTAGGTTCCTTTTGAGTGAAACTCAGGAAACAATTAAATAAACAGAAAATGACTGGTAAAAAAGAATTAGGAGATTTCTGTAAACAATTTTTATACAATATTGAGAATTCTAAAGATAAAAAATAAAAAAAAAATATAAATATGAAAGAAAGGATAAGAAATCTTATAAACCATATAGGAAACACCGAAGAGAAAAATTCATAAAAAGGTTTATACCAAAACAAAACTATAAAAAAGGAAAGAAAAAACTACCTATATGTTATAGGTGTGGAAAAATAGGTCATTACAAAAGTAATTGTAAGGTAAAAAGAAAATAGATTCATTAGTCTTAGATGAAAATATTAGAAATAAAATATATGATATTATTCAAATATATGATGACAGTTCTGAAACAAGCTCTTCTGATAGTTCTAGTAAAAATTCATTAATAGGAAATACAGAAGATGAAAATCTTATATGGAACAGTACAGAAGAATCAGATCAAGAAATGCAAGATTGTTCTTGCAACATGTTATCCAAATAAGATACTCTCATATTAGATTTAATAGAGAAAATAATAGATCCCGATGAGAAATGAGAAACTATAACCCAATTCATCAATCTTACTAAGGCCAAGAATAAACCTCCTCCTTTATTAAAAATCCCTGATGAATATAATTTTTCTAATATCATTAAAAGAATTAATAAAAAAGATATCACTCAAAAGGAACCTACAATAAGAGAATTATAAAAAGAAATTCAGGAAGTCAAAACTGAAATTCATCAATTAAAAGATAGAATTAAAATATTAGAATTACAAAGTGAAATTGCAGGAAATATCACTGATATGGACGAAATAGAATTTGAACAATTGATAAATCAACTTGAAAAACCCGAATCATCAGGAATCAAAGATAATAATACATCAGTAAATCTCATTAATAAAGTTATTACTCAAAAATGGTTTATATTAGTCAAAATCATAACTAATCATGATTATACTTTTCAAACCCTAGCATTAGTAGACTCTGGAGCTGATCTAAATTCTATTAATGAAGGATTAGTACCCACGAAGTATTTTGATAAAACCAAACAAAAATTGACTACTGCTGATGGTAGTAGATTATTGATTAAATATAAATTATCTAATGCTATAGTATGTAATAATGAATATTGTTTTCCTATTCTCTGTATAATGGTTAAAGGATTGAGCCAAGCTGTTATACTTGGAGTTCCCTTTCTTACCTTACTATATCCAATTACAATTACTCATAGAGGTTTAGAAACCACCATAACAAGAGAAACAATAATTTTTGAATTTGTAGATAAACCAAAATTGAAAGAAATAAATAGAGTAAAAAATAATATAAAACAAAAGGAAAAATTTATTTGTTCTCTTAAGGAAGAAATTAAATATAAAACAATAGAAGAAAAATTACAAACTACTGAGATAAAAGAACAAATAAAACTTCTTACTCACAAAAAAGAAACAAATATATGTAGTGAAATACCGAATGCTTTCTGGGAAAGAAAGAAACATATAGTAAATTTACCATATGAATCTAGCTTTCATGAATCTTAAATACCAACAAAAGCTAGACCAATTCAAATGAATACAAAACTGTTAGAATTTTGTAAACAAAAAATAGATGGTTTATTATCTAAAGGACTAATTAGATCCAGTACTTCTACCTAAAGTTGTGCTGCTTTCTATGTTAATAAAAATGTAGAAAAAGAAATAGGAGTCCCACGGTTAGTAATAAATTATAAACCACTAAATAAGGCATTATAATGGATTAGATATCCCACACCCAATAAAAAAGATTTATTAGATCAATTAGTGAATGCTTGTATTTTTTCTAAATTTGATTTAAAATTTGGTTATTGGCAAATTCAAGTAAAGGAAAAGGATAGATATAAAATTGCATTTAATGTCCCATTTGGATAATATGAATGGAATGTCATGCCTTTTGGATTGAAAAATGCCCCAATAGAATTTCAAAGAATTATGAATGATGTCTTCAATCCATATCTAAAATTTGTGATAGTTTATATTGATGATGTTTTAATTTTTTCAGATAATATATCTCAACATATAAAACACATTCATGTTTTTATTAATGCAGTCAAACATGCAAGACTAGCAATATCTGCAAAAAAGATGAACCTATTCCAAACAAAAATCAAATTCCTAGCACATAATATCACACAAGGAACAATCATACCAACAGATAGATCTATTCAATTTGCTGATAAATTTCCAGAAACAATTCTAGATAAAAAAGAATTACAAAGATTTTTAGGCTGTCTTAATTATATAGCAAATTTCTACAAAGACTTAGCTATAGATGCAAAACCTTTATATGATAGATTAAAGAAAAATCCTCCAAAATGGACCAATATTCATACTGAAGCAGTCAAAAAACTTAAAATTAAATCTAAAGAATTACCCTGTCTTTCTCTTACTGATCCAGATGCTTTTAAGATCATTGAATGTGATGCATCTGACCTAGGACTAGGAGGAATACTTAAACAAAAACTCAATAATACTGAACAATTAGTCAGATATACGTCCAAAGCTTGGAATACAACCCAACAAAATTATTCAACTGTAAAACAAGAAATTTTAGCTATAGTACATTGTGTGACTAAATATCAAGGTGACATTTTAAATACTTCTTTTCTTCTTAGAACTGATTGTAAAGCTGCTAAAGATATCCTTACTAAAGATGTGAAAAATTTAGTGTCCAAACAGATATTCGCTCGTTGGCAAGCCATTCTCTCTGCGTTTGATTTCACTATTGAACATATTCGTGGTAGTTCTAATCATTTACCTTATTTTCTAACACTAGAAGTTTTGCAGCGGGGGCAGAACCGACCAATCTGATCCAGAAGAATTATCTTTAGGACTTATATTATTCAATAAAAATAAGAATATGAATACAAATTGTGGTAAATCACCAATGGATATAGTGCCAGTTGGTTTATCTCCCAGTTCATCACCCTCACCTATTAGAACTCTGGTACCATATTCTCCAACTGACCCAAATAGTCCAGTTTATCCTATATACTCAAGCCAACCACCTCCATCTTCTCCAAGGACACCATTATTATTACAATCTTCTGTTCCAAGAAAAACATCAACCAAATCTCAATATGAAGCAACCGCTTTTATTGATGATATCATTATAGAAAATAATCAAGTGGCTGAAAACCCAAATATTCTAGTCAGACATTATTTGTGCAATAACCTAAATCCTTCATTTGGCATAAAAACCAAGGAATGGTTTGAAATGATTTTGCTTGAAACAGGTTATGTTACAATTGCACACTATTTTCAAAAGAATTCAAGAATAATATCATATTCAAAATTACAAATACGAAAGATATTACATTTTCATGAATGGGGTTCAAATCCATCAAGGGCAAAAAGATTAATATCCCTAGAATTTCCAAATAAGCATTTTCGTTATTCTGAATATATTGAAGCCTGGCATAAAGTGCTTACTGTTCAAAACCAATATTATTCTCATACTTGGTTTTCACTATACTAATCTGGCCCGACCCGAATAAAATGTCATCAAAGCCCATCCAATAAAGCAGTTGGAATAGCACAGAGAAGATTCCTTCTTATCTCCCTCATCACATCAATCAATAGTGAAAATATTCCTTCATCTGACCACGTGTCACCAATAACAAGACATAAGATTCGTCACCGACATATCCGACAAAGATGCTACAGGGAAATGTGAAGTGACCGACATATACGTCAAAGATGCTACAGGGAAAGGTGAACAGTAAAGTCACATCAAGCCAAAAGCAAATAGTAAAAGAAAGATTCCCTACCTACTTTTCCCCGACAAAGCACTGTCCTTCACCGCCAGCTCACCTTATCTCCAGACCATGAGAATCTCCAGCTCACCCTCCATGATATTGACCCTCCAATCCAGCTAAATGGTTTTGAAGTCCATCCTATATATAAGGAGGCTTAAAGCATGTTACCAGGGCATCGAGTACTCTACTACTCTTCTGGATCGCGTCCTCTACTACTCTTTTGGATCGAGTCCTCTTCTACTCTTCTGCATAGAGTCCTAGTTTTTTTTGCTTTTCTTGCTTTCTTTCTTTGTTTTATCTCTCTCCTCTCTGTTTATATGTGTGATTGTAATTGGGAGAGTCTCCAAAATTATTATCCAAGCGAGTGGAAGGCCTTTTGCAGTTATTGTATCTGCTGACAGTAAGCTTCCTCTTTTCTTTTCTTTCTTTTATGTAAGTCTGTAATATGTCACAGTAGGTTTACAGTTGTTTAATGTAATAGATATTCTCAGTTATTCAATATATAGGTTTGAATATTATGCAATTCAGAATTGTTCTTAGCATAAAAGTTTGTGAATCCTCTTATACTACTTGGCTTTTAGTTGATATAGTCCCCGTTTTCATTATTTATCTTTATCATTATGTTCTTATACTTAGGTTATCTTAGGTTTTTAGTTTAAAGGGTTGATCTTGGCTTCATTTGGTATCAGAGCCAACCTAGAGAAGAAAATCTTCTAAGTTTTATGTTAAGAAAATTATTACTTTGAAAAATACTTTGCTAGGAAGAAATCTAATTAAATTTACCTTTAGAGAAAGTTGGTCCGAGAGTTGAGGCTAAAAAGCACCCAGTCGAGAGACCGTTAAGGCCAGGAGAGCTGCTGAGGTCAAAAAGACGTAAGAGGTAGCCAAGAAAGCAGTCATCCGCAACCTAATAATGGAAAATTTTATTAGAAATCTATCTAAAAGAGCGTTACCTTAAAATAATAATATTCTTAAGATAAAAAATAAAGAAGAAATTCTTATCGACAATATAGAAAACCAATTATAAAATTGGACCATATCTAAAGTACCTATTTCCAATATATACCAAGTAGGTTATTTTGATTTAAAAAATAGGTTATGCTATTAAAACTGTAGAACAATCTATATCTGTAACTCATACATGAAAACTTCCAATTACTATCTAGTAAGGTAATACAAACTCATAAAACCAAAAAATATAATTATTTACACATAGGACTTATTCAAGTAGCTATTAAACCATTAACAAGATTAAGACTTAACAATTCAATATTAGTATGCCTAAGAGATACTAGACATATTAAATTTAACGATTCATTACTAAGAATGGTAGAATCTAGTCTATGTAGTGGACTTATGTATTTTAACTGTTTTCCAAATTACTCAGTCTCTTTAAATGATCCCAATATATTTAATATATTAACATTAAATATTAAAACTCAAGGATTTGATATGATCCAATGATCTCAAAATATAGTAATTATATATTGGATATATTATAAAGTCATGAATACTTTATGCCTTAAGGTAGTTCAAATGGATACTAAAGGTAGAACAATTTTATTTCAAACCAACTTAGAAAAATCCAATACCATTATCCCAAAAATGATAAAATGGTCAGAAATCATCTTACCAGAATCATGGTCAATCCAAAATGAAAATATTCTCCATCAAACACCATCTAATAATATTCCTAATAAAATAATTGAACATATAGATGGTAACATAGAAATAAAGTTTGCAGGATCAGATAAAATTTTAAAATCAAAAAATGAAGATGAAATAGAAAATTCAAAAGTAAGACTTGATAATACTGATAAAACTCCTACACTTGAAACAAAAGCTACTTCTTATAAAATGACATATGAAGAAATAGTACATCGTACAGAATTAATTCCACATATTATTGAACAAAATAATTATACTAATTTATATATGCAATCTATTGGAAAACAAACATTGAGAATAGAAAATATGTTAAGACCAGTACCTATACAGGAATCTAAAAAATCTGTATTATTTAAACCACCTCCTATTTTAAATAAAGAAAAATTTCACATAGGAGAAAATAACAAAACTTTAATGGATCAATTAATATCACAATTAGCCAAATTAGACATTAAGGAAACAGATGTAAAAGGTAAAAGTAAAGTCAAAATAAAAGAATCAGATACTTTAACCCTAGAAGTTGAAGAACCAATAATACCCGATACTATAGAAAATATGGAAACTGTTTTTACAGAAAGCCAACCCAATTCTATTCAAAGAATAACATATAGAAGAAATTAGAAAGCAGATCTTATCACCATAGACCAACACCAGTAGATATTCAGTTTGAAGAAGATCTTATGTCACATACAACCTCCTATTCAGGAAGAACCATAGTAAATTGGTGCATAGATGGTATGTCTGAACTTCAAATACTTGATACCATAAAACATATGACTATGTATGCATCCACCTGTAAGATCGTAGGCAACCATGACCAGGAAGTAGCCAAAGCCATAGTTTGTGGATTTACTGGTTGGTTATGAAGTTCGTGGGATTTTCATCTCCCTGAAAATACCAAAAATCAAAAATATATATATATATATATATATATATATGGAGAATGATTTTATCCATCAGTTGTATAGTAGTATAAAAAAGGGGAATGATCATGAGTATTTTAAATACACGGCATTAATTTTTTTCCCTTTCTTTTAAAAAATCCCATTTTCCTATTTTTTGTACAAGCCCCCAATCACTCTCTTCGGCAAAGCCTCCACTTCTTTCTCTCTACTCTCTGCAGAATCTCTGTGACCGCCTTTTCCTCAAAACCATTTTCTTTTCCTCAAAGCCAATTGAAATGAGGCAAGCCACCATCTTCCTCAACGAAACCCTCTTTTTTTCTCTCTCTAAAATAGTCTACCCGCACAAAAACCCCTTTGAGAGTAAGAAAGAAATATGAACCCACATATCTCTCTCCTTCTCTCAAACCATTTATAGAATCTCTGCTAAAATGTTATGAGAATCCATAAAAAACCCGAAATGAAGAGCATGCATCAAATTGGAGCTGCAAAGCCATCGTTTCTATAATATGAGAAAAAAAATCAAATTCAAAACCCCATTTTTCAAGACCTAAGAGCTCTCCCATTAAGGGCTAACAACGCAAAAGAATGCATAACCAGTGTTGCATATTTTTGAAAGTGTTGCAACTCATTAAAAGTGGTGATCCGATCCTTTTTATTGGTTCTTCCAAAGAAGTGTGCTTGGAAATCTTGTTTGGAAAATTTTGGAGAGAGAGAGTTGGATCCTCCTATAAACTCCTTCTTAGAACATTAAAGAGAGAGAGCTGGTTCCTCTAGGGTCTGTTTGATAACCGGAAGCAAGTTCATGAACTGTAAATTGAAAGTTTCTCCTGACTGAAAAGTTATAAGTTATTGTAAAAAGTTCTTGATTTCTATGTTTGATAACTTCTTGGGAAGTTAAAGAAGTTCATGGGTTCTATGTTTGATAACTTCCTCGAATGTTAAGTATGTTCTAAGTACCTGTGTTTGATAATATGCTGAAAGACTAGGAAGTTCTGGGTATCTGCTTTGGATTAGCAATAGAAAGACTAGAAAGTTCTAGGTATCTGTGTTGGATTAGCAGTAGAAGTAATAGAGAATATGTAAAATGTTAAAATTGAGATCTAGATATTATTTATTTTTTTATTAAAGGGATTTTTAGGAAGCACGAATCAAGTTCTGATGTCAAATGTTGGAAATTTGTTGAAGCGTTGATATATAATAATTTGATTGAAAATAACAAAGAATGATAGTAGGGGTGAAGAGGAAACAATACTAACTCACAAAAAAATTGTACTATTGCATTTGAAGTAGAAAATATGACATGTTACAGTAAAATAATATGGTTTAAAGGACCATACTTCTCATTTGAGTTTTTCTAAACCTCTTTTTAACAACAGTCACTCTGTTATTTTTCTCAACGTACTTTTCACATTTACATAACATGCCTTTTATAGGCCTTTTTAACCGGTATAGTAACCACATAGTGCACCGTCTCTAAGGTCCGCATAGTGCACCGTCTTTAAGGCCTACAACATTCTTTTGTCATCAGCTACATGTACCGCTCTTCACGAACTTTCCATTGGCAGTTGTTATGCACGTCCTTAGATGCAGCGTAAGGGAAAGTTCTGGAGAGAGAGAAGAGTGGAAATGACTGACATGGCAAATTATTGTTTTAACATCATCATAAATTCATGACTACATAACTCATTATATGAGTTTGATGCATGAACTGGTGTAATCTTGAGGTGTTTTTTTTGTTTTTTCTTTGAACAAGTTTTGAGCTGCTTGTTTCTTCTTTATTTCTCCCAACTCACCAACAGTGCACCTTTCTTTTTAGGGATAATAGAGGAAAATAAAGAGGACAAATATGAAAATGATGAAGAAGAGAAAAGCAACCGAAGAACAATTAAATCCTTTGTAGATTATAACTTAGATTCGAATGAAATGGAAAAACATAATTCGCCTTGTTTCCATGTTTTATTGAATTGAGAAACATGAGATAGCATCTCCCTGGTGAACTGCAATTTGTTACTTGTCTCATACCATATCTCAGAGATGATTTAAGCTGTAACGGTATATTGAAGAAGACAATGTGCCATTGTCGGTCCATTTCATTGGCAATGTAGTTCATTTTACATTGTTATAAATTGCTTTTCCTAGAACAATATTAAACATGAGAATTTGGTCCACATTTCTAGTCTGCCACCAACAAACATAAACAAAAAATAAAAATAAAATAAAATAAACATGAGATGTTGATGACAACCAGAAACAAGTCCCCTTGTGCAATTTGTCTTTGTCAATCATCTAACATCCGGATCAATATTTCGTTGTTTGATGGTGGTGATGTCGGTAAGTTCCATTCTTGCATTTCTAGTACTACCTACCAGGATTGTCTCTACTTAGAGAAATGCACATCGTACATTGTCACCCACAAGCATTGCAGAACCTGACATGAATGGACATGGCGATGCTAGTTTATGAACTAGTCATCTCTTCACCTACAAGAATATGAGAAGCCATACTTGACAAGTACAACATTTGTAATTTCCAATTGAAAATAATGACAGGCATTAAATTAGCAACAATGATATTCATGCTCAGAACTTAGACATCATCATTATCACCAATATTATCATCATCAAATTTTTACCCTGTTACTACCCTATGAATTGGAGTTAACAACGAAAATTTACGTATTAACAATAAATACTGAAAAATTCCTTCATTAAGACTATGACAAAGGCTTACACATGCAAATCACAAACCCTCTTCATGTATTGTACATTCTAAAAAATCGAAGTCCTCCCATTGAAACCACAAATAAATAGTTAACAACCTTGCACTGTAAGAAACTCTAGATATATGTCTTGTACTGTAATACCTGTTACAATAGCAACTAAATCTGAAGTTATGAACCACAAAACAACCAAATTAAGCACCATATTAGCCAGCCCAATCAATGACTTAGAAAAATAAAAATGAGATGGAAAATCAATCATGATGAAGAAACTTGCAAATGATGCAACATGATCCTTGACAATATCTTTCGTAAGAGGGGATTAAATGACCAAAGCACACCCCAACTCTCCTAGAAGGCATAAGAGTTATGGGGTACGAAAGTTCGCATTATGTACATGGTAAAGGCCAAAAGAAACTAGTTGCCACTGACACAAGACAAATCATATTTACTAAAAAATCTTATTTTTGAGACATCTTGCTCATAGGAGATTCTTGTTGAAGTAATTTCCATACAAGATTTCTAAAACTTAGTTTGTCATACTCCATAAACGTCTAATATTCACAACAATTAACATCTTCAGAAAAAAAAAAAAGCGACCTGTTCATAATTTCCTATTGCATATTGACCCATCATTACATGTTGAAGAGATTGTTTGCAAAATCGCCTGATCTAAGCGCTAACCGCTGGTTAGATCGGAACCGGCCAGTAGCCGGTTCCGATTTTGAGAGGGTTAGGGTGATCAACAGGTATTTTTTTAAAAAAAACTTCAAACAAATGTATATAAATTATCCAAAATAAGGAATTTGATTTGTAATGCATTTTTAAATATTTTTTATATTATGGTAAATATTAAAAATTGTTTTGGTAATTAATACTCACTTTTATATTCTCCCATCTTTTTTAGAAAATATAAAATAGGTTAAAATCTATTTTTTCATATTAATTTTCAACTTCATTTGAATGTGTTTTGTTTTAATCACTCTTTATATGCTTTTCATATTTTAATAGATTTTTTTTTGTATTTTTTTTCAGTACTTTTTTGACCGCCCGAGACTTGTCCGGTTAGAGAGGTTGAATCGGCTGGTTTACAGGTTAGGCCGGTTAAACCGCTTCCAGACCCATATCTGATTAACCATTCTGGTCCGATTTTACGAACACTAGTTGAAAATAGCTGAGATATCATAAAGGAGTAACAAAGATAAATCAATTATATAAAAAAAGCTAAAACTAAGCATGAGAGCAAGTAAACAAAACAAAATTACATTTATATAAAAGCATATCAATCAAAGATATATGGATAAAAATGGGGGGAGAGATAGAGAGGGAGAGAAAATGGGGAGAGAGAGTCTAAAGCTTCGTGACAAAGAAAGAAGAGATTGAATGTGCCAGCATAAACATATAACCAAGGAATTAGATCAATGGGAAGAAAATATGTAGATCCAACAATGCTTGAAACGTGAGACTATATGGATAGCCAACAAGATGGCATGAACTGCTAATAGCTACTTTGATCTGAAGAGCTAGGGGAATATAACTAATGAGTATAATAAAGTCAATATCTACCATATGGAAACACTTAGCTTCAATAAATCCACGTTATTATTATAACAAAGCCTTTTATTTTGTTATGAAGCAAAAAGATAATATTAATATGGAAGAAGCTTGTATCCATAGCTTGCACCTATACAATGTTCTGATCCTTATACTTGGTATCCTTTCAATGCTATTAAAACAAAAGGCTATCAAACAAAAATGATGAAAGAAGGCATGACAATTGGTTTTGAATTCCATGCAACCACATGTAAAGGTATGATAATTGGCTTTGAATTCCATGCACCCACATGTATGTGGTGACTGGTGAAGATATACGAAAGGAATTTGCCATTACCTCACTATAAAGGACTTCTATCAAGCAATCTAACTGTATTTCTACCTAGGCACGAAATAATGAAATAAAGGAAAGAGAACATAACAAACCAAGTCAAAATAGATACTTTTCTATTAATAACCAGAACAGATAAAGCAATGCCTTTCATTAGGTTACAATATTAATAGCAAGTGAAAAAAAAATTTGGAGAAGGAAATACTTTTAAATCCCAAGTGATTTTTTTTTGGAATAAAGAATTCTTTAATATTACTAGTACATATTAAGCTGAAACTGCAAGTATCAACATGGTCCTCACGGCTGCAACGGAGTGAAAAGGATTCAAGTTTTGGAAAAGAGAGAAAGAGACCACAAAATACACAAACAGATGACAAAAAGGGCGGGAGAAGAGTCGAGCATAAAGAAAAGAGCGAATCAAATGTCCATTAAAGCACGGGAAATGCAATTACTGAAAAGAAAGAACTCATTAAAGGAACATATGTAAGATTAGAGAGAGAAAGAAAGAGAGAAGACATTAACATACTATTTTTACCTCAGAATCATTGCACTTGGAATATACAGAAGCCCAATGCTTAGATCTTTGGAAATGGTTCAAAATTAGAAATGTAGAATTCGAAGGTAATAATATTCTAGAAGAATGTAAGAACAGAGAGAGAAGAGGTGATTGGTGAATCCAACACTGCAAATGGGAATATAAACTTTGTGATTATTTTGCTGACATATGGGAATATAAACTAATCATATTTTCTAGCCATAAAATGGCAATATTTTCACCTCTCTTTCTCTCAAATAAGTATCATCTATTCATCTATGGGTGATATTTATAAAACAAAAAACTGATATTAACAAGATTTTATTCATATAAGAAAATATAAATCTAGTAATCATTCTTAAAAGAAAGAAACAAAAAATAAAACATCAACAACCAATTCTTAAATCTTCTGCTACATATGAGAGAGCAAGAGACAGAGACATAGATATAAGTATGAGAGAGCAAGAGACAGAGACATAGATATAAGCGTCCTTCTTAAGAGAGAGAGATAGAGAACAAAGAGAGAGAATCCTTCTTAAGAGAGAGAGATAGAGAACAAAGAGAGAGAGCATTGTCACAAAGAGAGAGAGAGAGAGAGAGCCGGCGGCTATAGCGGTTGGGGAGAGGAAGCAACTATGGCTAGGTTTATTTTTAAAAGGGGGTTTTCACGCGGGTGGGGTGGCCTTTTCATTGGGATGAACTTCCCCTCAAATACCAATGAACTTCCCCTCAAATCTTCCATTTTTAAGTTCTGTATATTTCGTCGAAAGTTTTTTTAAGCTTAAGAGGGGTAAGTTTTACGGTAACAGGAACTTCCCATTTTAAACTTACCAACTTTTATCAAACATGAGCGACAGTAACAGATAAGTTCCTAAGCAACTTCATGTTATCAAAAACACCCCTAAAGAATTCTTACTTGGAAAGGAGAGAGAGAATGAATGAGGGGCGAGTGTAGACCATGTGAATATGAGAGATGAGAGAGCAATATGGATAAGGGAGAGAAACAGGGTGGACTTTTTGACGTGATATAAAAGATGGGCAAAGTGTCAACATAATTTACCAAAGAAAATCGTTGATGAGCTGTTCAAGTTAGTAGCTTGTTAGATTTTTATTTTTGTGTGATTGATGGTTTATAAGTTAGATACACACCAACAGTGTGTATTTATAAATCACATGATCATTCTCTGTAAAGTAATGATCCTATGAGACCCCACCACACGCAATGGCATAGAATCCCAATGCATCACCATTGGATCTTGATGCAAATCCATAGAAGTATCATTTTACTCGCATACTTGCTTTCCAGCCAGTCGCTGGTGGTAATTTTCCCCATTTGAAAAAAACTTTTCATTGTCCATCTCTCTCTCTCTCTCTCTCTAAAAAGTACTTTTTAGAAGCAAAACTCTCCCACACTTCTCTGTAAAAATCTCCACCCCAAACCCTAGCAGCCCTTTCATCTTTCTTTCTCTCTCTCTCTCTAAAAAATACCCTTCTTGCTTTCTATTTCTCTGTGAAACTCTTCGTCCCAAACACTAGCAGAGTTACAGAAGTTGCAGATGTTTTTTTTCCTCATGTCAAATCGAATGATCATGGATCCCAGCTCTTGTGAATGTCTTGGTTTGGACTCTTGCTCTCTTTCTCATACTTGGGGGTTTGGATCCATTGTCATATTTTTGTATTACATGGTTTGGATTTTCTCTATCAAGTAATAATCAGGTTTTTGGATTTGGTTTTTCTCACTCTATCTGGTAATTAGGTTTTGGTTCTAATTCTATTCACAGCCATTATATATATCGGTTGCCTTTGTAATGCTCTCTTTCTAAACCAAAACATGTATCTCAGCTCTACCATGTCTGTTTCCATTCTTATTGGAAGTCATTCTCAACTGTTTCAAGGTCATTTGAAGCTCTTTCTAAACCAAAACATGAATGCAAAACCTCAATGGGTATTAAAACCTACGAATATATGACAAGAAGAGGTGATGATACCTATTCCAGTATGGAAAGAGCTTCAAAGCTTCAAAGGACCTTGAAACAGTTGAAAATGACTTCCAATAAGAATGGAAACAAACATGGTAGAGCTAAGATACATGTCTCGGTTTAGGAAGAGAGCATTACAAAGGCAACCGATACATATAATGGATGTGAATGGTACCAAAACCAAAACCTAATTACCAGATAGAGATATAATGGATGTGAATGGTACCAAAACCAAAACCTAATTACCAGATAGAGTGGGAAAAACAAAATCCACAAACCCAATTATTACTTGATAAAGAAATCCAAACCTCAATGTAAGAATATGGAAATGGATCCAAACCCCCAAATCTGATAAAGAAAGAAAGTGTCCAAATCAAGAAATTCACAAGAGCCGGGGTCCAAGATCTTCTCATTTGGCATGAAAGAAAACGACATATGCAACTTTTGTAACTCTGCTAGTGTTTGGGGCAAAGAGTTTCATATTAAAGAAAAGAGCGGGAAGGGTGGTACTTTTTAGAGAGAGAGAGAGGAAGATGAAAAGGTTGCTAGGGTTTGGGGAGGAGATTTTTACCGAGAAGAGAGTAGGAGAGTTTTGCTTCAAAAATGTACTTTTAAGAGAGAGAAAGAGTGAGGAATGACGATAAAATGGTTTTTCAAATGGGGAAAATTACGACCGGCGACCGGGTGGAAGGCAAGTTAGCAGGTAAAATGATACTTCTATCTTGGGATTTGGATCAAGATCCCATGGTGATGCATTGGGGTCCTACGCCATTGTGTAACAGGGTCTCATAGGGTCGGGCGAAATGCTACAGTTATTTCACCCATAGGCCCATCGCTGTCCGAAAAAATCAGACCGTGTGCGTTTTTCAACCATCATGGACCTAGCATGCCCGTAGTATTGGTGAAACATTGTAGCACTTGGTTTATAGGTGTTTTTTAGGTGTTTC
>NW_006500351.1:2420299-2487107 GCF_000471905.2 Amborella trichopoda
TTCAATCAATACAAAACCAAATAGAAACCTCTATATGTAGTGAGCATCGCAATGCTTTTTGGGAAAGGAAAAAGCACAGTATTAGTCTACCGTATGAACAAGAATTTGATGAAAAACAAATACCTACAATAACAAGTAAGCAAATAGCATTCCATTATATTTGATTAATTCTTGTAATATATGGGTATAATTTAGGCAGAATATTATTATTATAATAAGAGGAATAATGGATATATCAATTACAAACCACTGTGTGTGGTTGAAATCCCCTATTTTCACATTAAATACTATTTTAAATTGCATAACATCAATATTTCATCCTTATAGAAATTGTACATGTAGTTATATAATCTGTAAAATTACAAGTAACAGACTGTAAATGGACTGTATACAAAGAACGCACTGTATTCAAACTGATACAAACAGATTACAAAGGGAACTTAATAACACACTTACTGTTTACATATGCAATAACTGGAAAAGAGTTTCCAGTGTTGAGGGCAATAGGAAGGAAGAGAGTGAAGATTGCAATCACACATGCTAGATATTAAGAAAAGGAGGAAAGATAGAACCTGGTAATTAAAGTGACCTGGTATTCATGAGCTATGAAGTCAGGATAGCTGTAGCAGAGTATCTTCGGGGAGAGAGAGAGAGAGGGAGTAGAGAACTAGAGCAAAGGGAGAGCAGAGTAAGGGAAGAAGCTAGGAGACACTTGAGACCTGAGACCTGAGGGAAATGAAAGAGAGCCTTCCCCTTTTATAGACGAAGGAGGAGGAGGTTGCTTCATTCCGAAGGAAAGGGTGACGACAAGGAAGAGAAAAGACATAAACCAGAAAAGCTAAAAGGGAAAAAGACAAAAAAAGAAAAAGAAGATGCTTAAAGAAGCATCTTGTACAGTGACTTTTGTTTGCTTATGTCGGTGGCTAGAGTGAAAAGGCATCTTTGAACAGTATCCTTTTGTCTTCTTATGCTGGTGGCTACAGTGAAAGGCATCTTTGAACAGTATTCTTTTGTCTTCTTATGCTGGTGGCTACAGTGACGGTCATCAAGTATTTGTCGTATATGTCGGCAGCATAGTTAAAGGCATAATATCTTGAGGTGACAGGTGATCTGGTACTGTGTAGCATTTTTATGGTCTTTGGCTGAATTCATTTGGGTCTTCTTCTTCTTCTGGGTATGTTTCTTCTTCTGGATCTGCTTCTTCAAGTGGGAAGTATTTGTTGGTGTGCAATGGTGAAGATTGTGCGGTTTCATCTGATGAGACCGGTTTTCTTCCTGCTTCTGCAAAGATCTCTTTCATTTGTTGTTCTAACATTTCTTTGGAAGCATTGGGGTTTGATTGGAGCATATTTCGTAAATATGTGGGAAAGTCAAATGAAGTATTGGCTGTATTATGGTCACTTGGACTTGAGTTATATATAGGTTTTTGTGGAGGTATTCTTTTGGGAACTATAGTTGTGGGATCCATATTGAAGATATCCCACCATTTGACTGAGATGGTTTTGCCCAGTCTTGGAATGTAGGTATGGTCGGCTGTATTATTAACAGAGATGGTATATTCCCATTTCATAATCCATGGGAGTTGGTATAGTGCTACAAAGTATAGGTGATTGTCAGTATTATTATCACTATTATTGAACTGCACAAATTGTTCCTGCACTTTTTGGAAAGCAGGAGGTAAAATTGAAGTGGTTGATCCCCAAATTAAAAACCAATTTTTAAACCAGTTAGGGAATCGTTCGAAAATAGGTAATCTGAACTGGATATACCAGCTATGGGTATTGTTTGGATTTTGATAATAAAATACTTTATGCCAAGCTTCTATGTATTTGGCATATTTATAATATTTGTATGAAAAATCGGGATTATGTAATTTCTTTCCTTGAGCAGGATTGCAACCCCACTCATCATAAGAGAGTAATTTCTTGATCTGCATTTTGGAGTAAGCAATAACTCTAGTATTCTGTTGGTAGTAATGGACAACAGATATGGATCCTGTTTCCATGAGAATGGCTTCATAATATTTTCTGATTTTGACGCCATTGGTTGGATTCAAATGATTTATCAAATATAACGGAGCGAGTTTGATGGGGTCCATATTTGTATGATGGTCATCAATGGTGATGTTCATAAGGTAGGCTCTTTCAATGTATGAAGACCTAGGCAAATTAGGTCTCTGATTAGATTTAGATTGTGCTTGAGAATAAGCAGGAGTCGATGTATTAGTATCTGGGTAGGTAATTTGGTGAATAGGAGAATTGGAAGGTGAAAGGGTTGCCAAAGGCGGGAATTCACCTTCAAATGATATTATATTCAGTGGGCGTTTTTCGTTGCGAGAATTGCTACGAGAACCCATGAGATTAGGTGGATGTGATAGAGTAGTATTATTTCTATTAGCTGCAAAGAGCTGTAGTGCAAGTGAAAGTGGTGATTCTTTTATATATATATATATATATATATATATATATATACTAACTTAAAACTATACTATTTTAAAAAAGTGGGTTGGATCTAGATGGGATTCATCTGTACCCGGATCCAATGCGAATAGTAATTTCGATATTAAATTTGGATAAAATTTTTTATCCAAATATCGAATCCATACGTAGATTCGAATAGGATTCGAACTTTGGGTTTCGTATCTAGATCGGGTAAATTCTCAGCCCTAATTGTCCGGAGATAGCTTAACCCATCATCCTCATAAATCGACAGTTTAAAGTTGTTCGAAGATGGCTTAGCCTATCATCCTCATATATCAACAGTTTGAAGCAACCTAGAGATGGCTTAACTCGTCATCCTCATCACCCGATAATTAAGGCATTAAAAGCTTTATGCACCGTGAGACATTCGGTTACGAAAATGGGGATTTCTTCGTCGATGCGAAGGGGGTTTCTCATGAAAGCAGAGCCGTTAAATTCTTGACTCATTGCTTTATCACTCTTAAAATGTATAGTATGGATTAAGTTGAACAACGAAAGTGGTTGTAGCTCACTGACAACACTGACGGATTCTTGATTTTCTCTCGCGAGATCATGAAGTTCGAATGTTTAAACTTCAAGGTGAGTATCAGTGACTATCATCAAGAAATACTTACGTGAACAACCCAATAGTGAGATTAGCAGCATGAAAAGATAAACACAAGAGGTAAATAGCGTTCTGCAGATAAGATTACGTCCTGCCGATTATGTGATTCGAACGAAATAAGTCAAAGATGAAGATGACAGGTGAAGATTCGAAGATGGGAAATGCATGGTTATCCATTGAAAACCATAACTTAACAGTATAAAAAGGGGATCTCTCGATTGAAGATTAGTCGCACATTTTTTATAGACACAGTCTAATAGAGATAAACATTATTGCGGGATTTTTACCTCAGTAAGAATTAAGAGTGGGAAAAGATAGTGAGATACTCAGGACACAGAGAAAGAGATAATTGTCTTTTACGATCCACTTGAGACCCATTCTCTTAGGAAGACTAGACTTGAAGGATAGTATCACGACGTACATCTACAGGTATATGGGCCAATATGCCCATGATGTTATATTTTCTCTTTTGATATGCTTGTATTTTCTTTCTTAGAAACAAATAGTTTCAAGGCTAGAATCAAAGGTATTCGGCTTATTTTCTTTCTTTTATTTAGCCGATGTAAATTGTAACATGGGTTTAAACCTTTGGATTTGTTTAGTTCCCAATATAATATAAATCATGTGTTTCTAACATGGTGTGTACAGGTAAATTTGGCCCCAAATGCGATGTCCTCTGATTTCTATTTGGAGTTTAATGTTTGTTTAAACATTTCCTTTTAAACATATTAAGAATTCACATTTCGGAGCGTCCAATGACAAAAATAGCTTTCAAATCTTGGAAATAGTGTATCTTGTAATGTATTATCTAGACCGTCAATTTTTAAGATTTTCAAGTATTCATAGATCTACTCAATCTACACTTAATTTGAACTTTATATTTTATAATTAGAGATAAAAATAAAATTTCAAGACATCATAAAAATTTCTGATACTGAAACATCATATTTTGGCACTATTTAAGGGTGTGCCCTACTTTGATGGTTTAGAGTCTTGACCTTATACAAACTACACCCTTAGATCATCATCATCATTTTAGCCTTTTCCCAATTAATTGGGGTCGGTTACATGAATCTTGGTTTTCATTTATGCTATATTAAAGACCATGTCTTCAGTGAGGCTACAAGTCCCCATATTTTTTGTGACTACTTCCAACCATGTTCTTTTGGGCATATCCCTTGGCCTTTTTAGTCCTTCCACTTGAACTAACTCGTACCTCCTAATATGTGTTGTACTTAATCGGCGCCACACATGGCCAGCCCACCTAAGTCTACTCTCGCTCATTCTATCCCTTCTTGTCTTACCACTCATCCATCTCAACATTCTTATCTCTGATATATTCATTCTATGGGTATATTGATTTTTGTTCACCCAACATTTCGTCCCATAGAGAAAAGCTAGTCTCATTGATGTCTTATAGAACTTGCCATCGGCCTCATTGGTATGCAGTGATCATATAAAATACCAATTGTACATCTCCACTTCGCTCACCCAGCTCTAATTATGTGTGAGACATCTTCCCTGATCTCTCCATTTACCTAGATTATTGACCCAAGATATCAAAAGTACGATTCTTTTTGTACTTCCTGACCATTAATCTTAACTACTTCATCATTTCTACTACTATTATTACTAAACTTGCAGTCCATAGACTTTGTCTTAGTTCGCCTAATTTTAAAACCTTTGCATTTTAGAGCATCCCTCCAAAATTCTACCTTTGTGTTGACGATGTTACGGGTCTCATCAATCAAAATTATGTCATCTGCGAACACCATGCACCACGATACCTCATCCTGTATATGCCTAATTAAGTCATTCATAACTAAGACAAAGAGAAACAAACTCCATACTAACCTTTGATGTAGACCTATTGTAACAAAAAACTCACTGCCCTCTCTACTAGTTGTTCGTACACTAGTTACCACTCCATTGTACATATCTCTGACCAAGTCAAATCTTATAGATAATTTTAGCAAAAGAAATCTAATCTTATATGCATTTTTAAAATTGTTAATTTTGATCTTCATGGACATCTATCATAATCGAGCAATATATGGCATGGTTTAGTTGCAATATTATAAAAAACAAACAATACTTGTTGGTCCCATTGCAAACCAGAGGCCAAGCCAGGGTCGTTTTATTGGGCATAAAACAAACTAGATTTTTATATTTGGGCTCAAATATTTTGGAGCAGGAGATTCTAAGATCACCATTAGAGTGGTGAATTCTAGAATAAGCCTTGGGTTGTTCTAGAATACACCTCCCTAATAGTTATATTAGAATTTTCTTCTCTGATATTTTTTTTACTATTGAATGCTCTTGCATTTTCAAAAATGGTTTTTGCCTATAACTTGTTCTAGTCTTTTAGAAAATGGACTTTTTGTCATTTTAAGATCCCTCCAAAAGTCAATTTACAATTTAAAAAGATTATTTTGACTTTTTTCAATCATTTTGAATTTGACAGATACACTTTTTAGAATTTTTCAATAAGCTATTATTATTAATATAATTTTTAATTTGCAAGGACATTTTGCGGTCAAATGATTTGGAGTACGAGATTCTACGATCATCTTTAGAGTGGTGAATTCTAGAATAACCCTTTATATTTATAGAACTTTTTTTAATGTTTTGTGTGTTTTGACTGTTTTTCATGATCTAACCAGGTTGATGACCGATCAAATGCTAGTGGAACTAGATGATGTGCCTTTACTGTTGGTATGTGCTTCTGGTGACAATTTAGAACAATTTAGACTCCAAATTCCAAACCCAAATAATACAATAAAAAAACAACAAAACAAAGGATCAAGGGTGGATTTTGCTATAAGTTTGATGGGTTCAGGACCTTTTATGAGCATCACACTAATTTACACTTCCCATGGTTTGGTGGGGAGATACATCCAAACCCTACAAAAGAGAATGAAATAAAAAAACTTAGATAAATATACCTAACAAGGCTTATGATTCTTGTTTACCTTACAAAATAGAAGCATGGGGAGCTAGGCACCTTTTTGTTGGCGTCCAATTGCCTTGCAGATTAGAGAGAAGCTAAAATTTTCTCTCATTTTTTGAAGGACTTGAACTTTTTGGACTCCAGATTTTTCTCCCAGACTTAATATTTGATTGAATTTTCCTTATGGAGGATTTCTCACCCAAGTGTAGGATCAAAGCTGCAATCCCTCTTAAAATGGATGGGCTTAGGCAATTCTCTCACCAATAAGCTCTCTAAAAAGTGTTGGATTTGTGTGGACTTTTAAGGCCTTAGACACCATTGATGTTTTATGATTCTTGACTCCAATAAGAGTAGGAGACACAAAAGGAACCTCGGTAACTCGTCAGGCCTTAATGTTAAATTCCCGGATTTGGTGGCTCATAGAGTTACAAAAACCCCAAATCTATTGGGCAGGGCATCGTGAGGGTTACGAGTTACCCCTTAGTCAAGGTTGGTAGTAGCTAGTAGACATGTTTAGCCGGTGCATGTGAAGAAGCTTCATGGTTTTCTGATGTGCTTGTAGCATTATGGAAGATGGCTTGTCCAAGACAAGGGCCTGAACCTCGATACTTGTCCAGGACAAGGGCCTAAAAAAATATGAAAACCGAGGCAGCACACCAACCCTAGATAGCAAGATGCGGTGGAGTAAGAATAACAAATATCCACTCTTTACCTCTTTTTGATATAAAAATATTATAGAAAAAATTAAATCAAACACCCTCCCTTTGGCATAAATTTTCTATTATGGAAATATAGAAAATGAGGAAGTTATTATTACTTGAAAATTAAAAAAGAAAAAGAAATTAAAAGAAGTCTTCTATGAAACCTTGTGAGGAATCTGTTAAGGATAATTAATAAAATAAATTTGTACTTGAAAAAGATTCAAACCCCTTATTTTATTGTAGCCTAAATATTTAATTATGAAATTTTATAATAAGTAATTCAAAATATTAAGAAAGTGTATCATTTTTTAATTTACTTGAAAATAGAAAGGGAAAATATATAATGAGAACAATTTACCTTTGGTACAAGGTGGTCACAATTAATTTTGACCATTGGATGTGAAATTGGGTGGTTGCATTTATTTCATTGACTAAGCTCAAAGTTCAAAAGAAATTTTCTCGAATTTTGTAACAAACCCAAGCTATTAGATTTCACATCGGATGGTTGTATGTAATTGTTACCTCCCAGTAACAAAAGTAAATGGTCCCATTGTATACATTCTCAAATAGAAAACCAATAAAATTGAAAAATAGGTATTTGTGTTCTTCCTCAATGCAAGGAGACCTTCTTATAGATTTCCAAGTCCAAGTTTTTTAAAGAGAAAGAGAGGTACTAAAATATTCAATAGTCAACATATGTTCAAACAAAAAACATTATATCAATTTCACATAGTTTTGTAATATAATAAAAATTCATAATGCTAATATAATAAAAATTCATAATGCACTACCCCCATTTTTTATTGAAAACCCAAAAATACTTTATTTATAATGATTTTTAGCATTCTTTAAAAAAAGTTTATAGGCCTTACCCTGCCGATTCATCTATCCAAATAGCCAATCTGCTGATCCAAGTGGGTTTTCCTGATGGACGATCTAGATCATCGATCCATATTTTAAAAAACTGTATTACCCTGTAATTCAGAGGATGGCCCAAGGGAACGTTAGATTAAACACCCACTCATTTTCGCCCTATGTTAATTATTTGTATTGGGGTTTTGACCAAACCTAGCCTTATGGTTGGATCGTTGTTAGGTATAGTCTGATGAACCAAATACCTCAAAATTTGGTGGAGGGTCCCTCTTGGCTTATCTTGAGTACCCTAGATTTCATCTCATCCCAGGCCCATTTGAAGACCTATCAACTTTTTGGTTGGAGATTCTGCTTTTTTAGATCACCCATACTTGGTCTCTCCTGTTGTCCCTGCCTTCTATGGGCTTGTTGGGTAATGTCTAAGAAGTCCAATGCATATTGCTTGATTTTGTTCTCCTGTTGTCGGGAAGATGATGCCACTTTATCTTGTCCACTATTTCTAGACTAAGGTGATTCTAGTTTAGAATATTTTGTGTATCAAATTAGAGCCAAACACCTGAGTGAACCCGTTTTTGGTTCAACATCCTATCACTTCCTATGATAACATTATTGTTTCATTCGGGAAAAGGGCTGGTTTTAGCACCCCCACACCCTAATCCCCATGTTGTAGTTTTCATTTCCATTGACACCACCCCACCAACACCTTCAAAAAAGCAAACCACTAAAATTACCCAAAGAGAAGAAAAAAAAAAAAACAAGAACAATACTTGTTCTATGATGTGAAAATTACACAAGTGATTATGGCTATTCCTTCGATCCTATGAAATCGTGTCATGATAAAAAGTTAGTATGAATGAATCTAAGAATATCAGGGTGGACTGTGACATTGAAGAAGTAGAGAGGTTGGCTACTTGTTCAGTGTTTGAGGCTAATTTGTCCCATGTAAATCTTGTACCCTTTGAAGTGTAGGATCCGCTCTTCAGAGTGGAACCCTGTGGTAGAGAGATTTCCAAACAAATTTGATTCATGAAAAGGCAATACTTGTCTTTAGGAGGTCTCGATTAATCTCATATAATCAAACTTATCCAACATTCCCATCTACCATATGTTCTATCTTTAGAGTTCTAAACAGAATTGCTGATATGCTGGATAACATGACGAGGGATTTCCTGTAGGGAAGGCACAAAGGATGCACTTGGTATTGGAATTCAATTTGCACATTAAGCGATTGGGTCGTCTTGGCATTCACAGACTGAAGTTCATGAATGAGGCTTTGATCACTAAGAGGTGGTGGAGGATGGCTTCAGATTCTTCACAGTTGTGGGTTCAGGTGCTTCATGCAAAGCAAGGAGTGGAGAAAGTTGGAATTCTGGTTAAAACCCCTATATCTCTAATCAAAGCCTCTACGATATGGAAGAGCATTTTGATGTTTCTAAACCACTATTTTGTTAGATATACTAGGATGCTAGTGGGGGCTGGTGCTGCTACTGAATTTTCGTCCTATAAATGGATTGGAAACGCTCCTTTAAAAGTAGAATTGTCTGGGGTATATGGCAGAGCTGCAGATCCTAAGCAAGGCCCAATAGAATGGTGTTGGCTTTTGGTGAGAGGACCATTTCGGATATTGGCTAAGGTACAATAGAGTGGATGAGGTGGCAAGTGCAATTTGATTAGCTGCAGTCCGTGTTGGAGAATTTTTTTCAGTTATTGACCTTCGGAGCTCGCTCAATAGGATATATTCACAGTTGAATCACTATATAGACTGCTCTATAGTGACAGATCAGTGCGGGAAGATTGTATAGCAAATAATTCATGGACGTTGCTGGTTCCTCATAGAGTTTAGCAAATAATTTATGGAAGTTGCTGGTTCCTCATAGAGTTCAACGTTTCTCTTGGATTTCTTTAAGAAACAGGATAATCACTGTTGAACAACTTAGGAAGAGATGTGTAACAAACATTACTCTTTGTATTCTGTGTAAAGAAGTCGAGGAGACCATCAATCATTTGTTTTGCTTTCTTGAAAGTTATTTGGTCTTGGTTTCTTTCAAGTTCAAATTTGCAGTGAGTTTGGTCTCAAACTGAGGCAGCTATTTGCCCAATGGCTTTCTTAGGGCTGTGGTCCAGGGTAAGTAGGCGGTGTTCAGGGTTGTGGCTACCACCAAGGTGGTTGTTTTCATTGCTGAATGAATTGAAAGCTAGTGTCCAAAATAAGGAGGTTCTATCTTTGCATGCAAATAGAGTAGAATCAAGGAGCTGATGGAATGTTCGAAAAAATAAATAAATAAACAAACTGATAGGCTAGCACGGCTTGGGGTTCAGAGGGAATTGTTATTTGTTTATATATCGAGAATTGTTCTATCCAATTTTGTACATCCTGGTTTTGTACATCAGTTTTAACTTTGGATGCGGTTTGTAAAACGTGTCAACCTTAAAACACTTCAAGTAAGAAGCACCTCCATATCTTATTGAAAAATACAACTTTGGTGAAAATCTATTTTCATACCTAATTATAAAAATTTGAAACTCAAAAAATGATGCAGATTGATCAGATCTACAAACACTTGAAAATCTTTGTCAAAAACTCTAAAATTTACCCCACTTTATTCTTATCTCATTCATCTAAAGTAACCTTAAAGAAATTTTTCTAATAGAAACCCAAAATCTATGAAATCACGAGTTCTTATTTCAGTTCTTTCAGCCACCATTTTTTGTGACGCAATTTGTCATTCTTTGGATTTTACCCTCAGGTCCCCCACCAAATCAATTGGAGCTTATTTCAAAATGATCCATATCCCTACGATTATCAAGTTAAAAAAGATCCCAAAATTTACCATTTTCTAAAAGAGATGGTATATGCCATTCACATTATCTGAACACTCGAAAGGATGCACAAGCACACTTCAACGGTTCAAATTGAACCTCGCGCAATGGCACAAAAAGAGTTTCATATTTTACTTTTATTTTTATTTAAATGTCATTTATCCGAAATTTGGGTTATATATGAATTCTTCTATGTTGTATTAAATAATAATAATATATTTTGAATTAAAAATTGGCCATAATCCCCCTAAAATATTTTAAGGGTATTTTTGTTAAGTTCCTTATTTAAAATATTTATTTTATTTCATTTGGTGCTCTATGTAACAATTCATATGCATCCCGAATTCTAGATAAATAATCATTTTTTAATAAAATAAAATAATAACATAAAAACTTCTTTTGTTGCATGGATGTGGCACATTGATTCTAAACCATCCACATAATGTGTACAGGAGACTTCTCCTTTCCAACACCCACATGATGTGGGCAGGAGACTTTTCCTTTCCTTAAAATTTCAAATTTTTATGGGTTCGTTCAAAATGTAAACCAAATTTGAGGCAAAACAATGCTCCTAAATCTGGATCCACAATCCATTTTGGAGATATAGCCTGGATCCAAAATTCTTTACATCAATCATGAATCGAAAAAAATAATGAACTTGGAGCATCAAAATAGTGCAACTCACATATATCTTGGAAGTCCAGTTTAGATCCAAACCTCTAACATCAGTCAAGAATCTGAGAAAGAATGTATTTGGAACCATAAAAAATAGTGCACTACCATTTTTTAGTGGAACGAGGTAAAAAAGGATTAGCAATGACAGCAGATGAGTTTCAGGTCCTAAAACCATTGAAACCCATGTTCAGCAGATAACCAAAACATTGGCTTTAATAATTTCGAATCCAAAATGCATCTGCAAGTGCTACCTTCAAGTTTTGTTACTGAAGCCCTAGAAAAAATGCTTGGAAGTGGCAATGGAGGAGCAAAGGTCCTCTGACAAGGCAAGCCAGGTGGCGAGTCAACGGCCTTAAAGGGAGAAGAAGGTTCATCAAATATCTTCTGATTTGATGGGTCAATGACTCCTAATTTGAAAGTTCGATGACCATTCTCATCTGAGCAGCAGCCAAAAGATTCCATGCAACAGACATCTACAATTAAAATAGGGCAAATGGGCATGCATAAACTTGCTGATTATTTTTAGCCCAAATATGTTGTCTACATACTTCAACTATTTCATTGGGCATGTAACACCGTAGACTAGGCCCTTGGTGGTTCCAATCCAAGGCTATCTATCTATATGCTAAATAGCAGAATATAGTAGGGTCCTGCCATCTTCATATTATGCTACGCAAGAACAGTAAGCTTCCCACGCATGAGTTGGCTGAAATTCAAAATACAGTGTAAAAAGCTCTATGTAAAAACAGGCCAAAGCCAAAAGATTATAACAAGACAAAAAAACAAAGTAAAAAAAACGGAGAAACCCTACAACACTAACTAAAAACTCCACTAATATCACTATACTTCTTTCATGATAGACTATACCAACTGACCAGCCCGCACACTGAAAGATGGCTTCTAGCCAAATGTAAATTCATTTCGGTCTCTTCCCCAATGTCTTCTTCCTTTCCTCAAAACCCACAACTTCCGTTATTAAGATAAGACTTGATCGATCAATGCTTCCTCTACCCATTGCACTAAACTGAGCTTCAATCGATCTTCACTGAGGAGTAGATCTTGCGCACAAACCAGAAGCATGCATAGAAACCAATGGTCCCTGTCAACACAAAGAAGGCATATGACACTATCGTCATATACCCAAAGTAGAGGATCCCTGATACCAGTTTAGTGATCTCTAACTTAGTGAAGTAGTAGAAGATGGAGTAAAGGAAGAGGTAAAGAGCTGAGGAACCAGCTGTCAAATAAGCCCTCCACCACCAGTGATAGTCCTCGCTGCAAAGTTGGAAGTAGCAAAGCACGATTGTGATCTCAGCACAAGTAACCAAAAGTATCACAAATACAATGAAGAGGAACCCAAAGATATAGTAGAACTGATTCAGCCATATCGAGGTCAAGATGAAGAAGAGCTCGATAAAAACTGCACCAAATGGCAATATTCCGCCAATCAATATGGAGAAGACAGGCTGCATATACCAGGCTTGCTCAGGGATTTGCCTTGGGATTTTGTTGGTCTTAACAGGGTCCTCAATGGCTGGTTTTTTGAAGCCCAAGTAGCTTCCCACAAAGACCAAGGGCACTGATATGCCAAACCATAGAAAAACCAGGGCAAACATGGTGCCAAAAGGAACAGCTCCGGATGACTTCTCCCCCCAAATCAAAGCATTCAAGACAAAGAAAATAGAGAAGCAGATGGCAGGAAACATGAAGGCTGTTTTCAGTGTATTCTTCTTCCACTCTGTTCCTTTGAACATCTTGTAGAGCCTGGCCGATGTGTAGCCAGCAAATATGCCCATGAATACCCACAGTAAAACCATGGCGGTCATCAAACCACCTCGGTTTGAAGGGGAGAGAAAACCCAACAATGCGAATATCATGGTCACAAGAGTCATACAAAAGAACTGGACCCCAGTCCCCACATAAACACAGAGCAAGCCCGCGTTGATGGGCGGCCTGAAAACATCTCCATGCACAAGCTTCCAGCCAGTTTCTTCTTGGGCTTCATCTTGCGTTTCAAGCTGGTTGTAGTTGGCTATGTCCCTATAGAGTGTTCTCATCATGATCATGGCCACCATTCCCGAAAGGAAGAGAACAATCATCAAGGAGTTGATGATGGAGAACCAGTGGATCTGATCATCGCTCATGTGAAGGTATGTATCCCATCGAGAAGCCCATTTAATGTCGCTAGCCTGGAGAAGAGGAGAGCCAAATTGTAAGCACAAGCATAACACTGAAATAACAAAACAGTACATAAAGATAACAATGCACACAGTTTGCATAGATATCGTGACAAAAATGAGAAAGAAAATTCATACAACTGCTGATAACCAGAGAAAAGCCAATGTGAGAGAGGATTTCAATCAATACCTGGAAGGTAACATCATAAGTGAATATAACCTCTTTATCTGCCTCCACTTCCTGGGGCACATTGCTACTTTGGATGATGTTTTTGGTGCTTGGGTTACATGTAATCAAGCCCTTGCCATCCCAAGGCTGCTTATATTCATGATTCACACTGTTTGAAGATGAAGAAGGGATTACAGGACAAGCAAGATTAAGAGCCAGAAATTGAGTTTTAATAGCAGATCAATTTAAAAATGATGAGCAGATATCCATGTCTACAACAAAATAAATAAATAAATAAATAATAATAACGATGATGATAGTAATAAGAATGTATAATAATAGGTCTCAAACAGGTTGCAAGAAGAAGAAAATCTAACACAAATACATTGCATGTATTTATTCAAATTCATCAATAGAATAAAGATAACTAAGAAAAGATGTTATACGACATGGTACGATATTCTTGTCATCTCATCCTAAGTCAACACATATTTTACTTTAAAATTTTATCCCTTTCTTGTCTTCCAAGGATGTGACAGTAATGGGCCTAATGGCACACACTATACACCAAAACTCTACACCAAACAATGTAGATTAGTATATGTACATGGCATATTGAACTACTATATTTACAGATTTTCCATATTACTTTCTTTTCTTTTCCCCCCCAAACAACGCAGATTTTCATTTTCCATATTACTTTAGTTCCCAGACTTGATTTATGGTTGGCTTACATTCAAGTCCATTTGTCTTAAGTTGACTTAAAGTTTCGATAAGTCTATTTGGCAGGTAAAGAAACCAAGTCCAAATGCAATTGAATCAGTTTCTAAAAATTTATTTAGTCCATATGAGACTCATCCCCATCTTAAATTGACTTGGCCCACCTTGCCAAAGCCAATGTACATTTTTCCATGCGCAAGTCCCTTTTTTTTTTTCCTTAATGTTAAAAGTATGAAATAACCAAAGGCATTTGTCCTAACTGTGCACAACCCTCCTGCTGTCCCTCATTTCGAATTAACGTTTCTAATTCCTATATTTTGGACCCATTTTCAGAATTCTTGATAACTTTTTCCTAAACTTATTTCATGAGTATTCTTTATACCCAGGCCAATTTCTACATCTAAATTTTTTCTAAGTTGCCAATATAAATTCATTCCACAATTTGTTAAGTAGCCTCCGGAAAAAAACAGGAGGACAATTAATCAACCACATCAAAGCCAACAGATGTGCAGGCTCATTTTCAAGAAATAACTGAAATCAGTATCATCCCACATAGCTAATAGTGCTATAAAATAAGAGGAAAGATTACACTTGCATAACTATATAGGCATTATTTCTAACGTGTTTAGAGTGAAATACTAAAGAAACTTCAAACAAGTAGTATGGCAACGCACCTGTATGGGGTAACCTCGAAACCAACAATACGAGCAGAATCAGTCTCGACATCTATATGATACATGACTCTGAAATGCAGGTGGTTATTGATAAAGTACTTTTCTTCTATGCTCTGTATCAGGAGGAAGGGGTCAGATTTCGGCTGGACCAAAGACACCGACAGAAATCAAAATAAAGCCATTTCAACTCACCCCAGAATAGCTGGCTTTGAATCCAACACGGAAGCCATGCTCATAGGTCGAAGATTGACTTCCATCCCTCTTTTGAAGAAGAACTGCCACAGGAAGATTATCCAATATCCTGTACAACTCAACAGAAAAGCAGTTATAACCCCATCATAATGATCCCTCTGATGAGTTTTCTTGTGCAAATATCAAATTAGCTCATGGCTACAAATACAAACCTAGAAGATATAAATCATATGGAATTACTATTCAAGAGCAATTGAGGAAACATTAGGTACTCACATGTTTACCCGGTATTCATCATCAATTTTCTCCTTGAAGTTCTTTGTAGACTCGCGATCAAGCTTAATTATACAACCAATTTTGCATGATTCTAATTCTCTCATTCGAAACTATGAAAATGTTCACACATTTAGAACCAGCAAATGAAAAGGCAAAAAGCCAAACTTCACGTTTAAAGTAACATAAACCCAATAAGTGTATGATGAAGAAACAAGAGACTCACAGTATAAACAGAGTTCTCGATGCGGTCGCCTCGAAGGACCTCTCCCAAGTTCTCTGCGCTATTCATAATCTTATCAGGCTTGCAGTAATTCAGAAAATAGTAATCATATGGAAGTTGTGTCTTTGTTGACGATAGCTTGTTAACTTTTACTTGAAGAAGATCACCCTGCACCAGTAAAAGACATCCAAAATTAAGGAGACCAGCCTCGTCCGTCATATTTTAAATCCAGCAGCTGTGTCATTGACTACACTCAAAGTTCAAAAAATATTCTCAAACTTTGTGACTCAACTCAAGCCATCCAATTTGGCATCTAATGGCTAGAGGTGATTGTGATCTCCTTGTAACAATGGTAAACAGTCTCATAGTATACAATCCCAACACACACACGCACACATATATATAAATATATGTGTGTGTGTGGATGTATGTATACGTGTGTGTATAGCCATGTTGCCGAATCCTACTTTTTGAGGCACGAAGAATCAGACAGTGTGTGTACCCATATCCATGCGACATAAGCTAACAGGTTAAAACAAAGCACCCAACCAAAAGCATACAGACATTGATCTTTTAATTATGCCAATATCGCAAAGGTAAATGAATGACAAACTATTAATACAGATACAGAAGGAAGTCCTCATACTTCAACTGAAGCCCTAATTAACTTGTATCCCCAGATTAGAATTAAAAAGATAAATCTCCAGCGCACAAATATGCCTTATAATATTGAAAAATAATATTTGGTGAATTTCGTGGGAATTCCCAACCCCCCGTCCCCCCCTCCCAACCCCGGTAGGTACAGCGGCATTCTCATGGAACCTAAGCCCCATTTATAAGCAAAGTGGATGCTTATAACTTTATAAGTAAACTGGAACATTTCCTTCATCCAGTAATTCATCACATTTTATGTCTCCTTCGACCAGTAAACTCGACCTCCACCATCAAACAGTTTGAGTCCCATAAGTAGTACCTGAGCATCCACAGAAGTTACATCAGAGAAGTCAAATGGACCTGAAAAGTTTAGTATTTGACCTGTATGATCTCTTAAGGCCAATGTTAAAAAAACGGGGCAAGTGTATATATAGGCCAAAAAATGGGGCCGTATGTGTAAGAGGGAGACCTCTTGGAGGTCTCTTCTTCTTACATGTAAAGCGAGAGCATATAGGTCCATGTGGGTGTCTGTCTGTGTGTGTGTGTGAGAGAGAGAGGCCTCACATTGAACACTTGGAGGCCATCTTCTTTTTCTTCTTCTTTCCATATATATAGAGAGAGAGCACATGGGCCTGGAGCGAGAGAGAAGGGCCTTAAGCCTTTATAGGCCTTATTCCCCCCCTCTCCCCCCTCTTTTACACGGAATTAGGTGCTAAGTGTTTGCTAAAGGCACCCCCGATGCCAGCCATAGAAAGGTTCCCCAAAGAACAACGGTCAAAATTCACTTTGGAAGTTGCCAAAACGATGATTGTAATTAGATCATTTCGGTACACCAAATGATTTTTTCGAATTCTGGTGTACTCGGACATTTGGTTCCAATTCTGGCAGAGTGTGACCAAGAATAAGTGATTTCATAGCTTGTAAGAAGATTGTGGAAAGCAATCGGTCCATGAAAGAGTCAATGTTGCTTTCCTCACCCTCAAAGATCCCCTCCTATTTCTTTCTAGCCCAATGGAGATGAAAGCACTGATATGCCAAGCACAAGGCTGGTAGTTGGGAAAAGGGGGAAGAAAGCAGGAAGTGAATAGCAAAGCAAGCATGTCAGAGGTCGGCCAAAACCATCAAAAGAAATTTAGGATGAATAGAAGCCTCGTGGGACACACGAAGAGAAGAGGAATCGGTGGTCCATGCACATGGGTCCTCAATTCTGTAGTGGAATGCCTTGCCCCTGGCTATGATCTTGAGTTAGGGCCTTATTGGCTAAATCCAACGAGTTGACAGCTTGTACTTTTGGTGGAACATGGTAGAAAGAGGCCCTACGCAGGTGGTGCCAATCCTTCCACCCTTGGATTAGACATTTGCTAATGGAGGAGACAGAAAAGGACCTGGAGGTGGTAGGGCTCTGACCAATCCAATATCTGCCTGTTAAATAGCTTTGGAATTGAACCAGCAAAGAAGCTCGCTTGGTCATGCACTCACTGTCGTCAAGGTTTCACCTAAACCTTGATGTCCATAGTTTTACTTCCAAGAATTGACAGGATAGGATATTGTGGCCTCCTGGTTGGACGTCATATTGAATAGGCTCGGGAACAGGGCCTCCCAAAGGTGAGGGTACAGCCTCGGGTCCTTTAAAAAATGAACCCGGTGGCCCCTGTTTCTGCAGAGAATAGGATGAACTCTGGGAAGCGGCTAATAATGGATTTCCAAGCGCCAGAGCAGCTGGGTTGAGATTTAGGAGCCACTACTGATGATGACCAGCCACTTGCAAAGCAGGGCCATGTTACCATTTCTAAGGCCTCTTATACCCAAAGCCCCTGGATTTTGGGTAAGCATATCGTTTTCCCATTAACCAGGTGGAATACGTGTGATGCACTATCGCTATTCCATAATAAATTTGGGTTATGGAGCGCAAATGACAGAAAGCCACAGCTGGTCTATTTGTTGTGACGTAGCATCAGAAAAGACTGGAGTGTCATCTGCAAGTTGTAATAAGTGTTGGGCCCGTCCAAGAGGTGGCAAAGCCTTTAAGCATGACATGGTTGTGTAACTTGGTGGTGATCAAGCTGAAAATTTCAGCAATGATTGAGAAGAGGAGAGGAAGTCAACTTGGCGCATCCCACTAGAGGAGATAAGTAATCGTGGGGGCTGCCATTGATGAGAATGGAGAAATAGGCAGAGGCACCCAACCTGAGATCCACTTCTCACCAAAACACATGGGGGCCAGGATCTGGTCTGCACAAGCCATCCACGTGATCATAGGCCTTCTCGAAATCTAGTTTACAAATGAGGCACCAGCTTAACCAGCCAGAGTCTGGTATGAATGCATTCATGGAAAAAATATGCACCAAAGAAAACCCCCTCCCAGCCAGGGGAAATCAAGAATCAACCAATTTTGGTGAGAATAGGATTGATTAAATGGATCGTCCAAGTTTAGGCTGGCCCATTTAAAGGTATCTTAGAGAGGTTGTGTCGACATGAAAAAAATCTAAGAAACTGCTCATGCTTGCAGTGATGTGGCTTCCCCATTTGTTTTCATGTAACACTTAAATCTCCAAAACATAATTGTTGGAGGCAAGAGCGGGAAAATGCCAAACAGCCATAGGGTGGAAGCGCCTTGGGGTTAGGATCCGTGCCCATACATTCAACAAGATAAAGAGCTAGATCCTAGCATACCTAGGAACGAGATCCCATGCCACTGGGATCAAGGTTTTGACTTGGAGGGATCTAAGCTCCACTATATATAAAATGAGATAAATTAATGGTATATGATAAAATTAGGATCCAGCCAATGCCTGCTCAATCTATTATCATACACCTTAGCGAATTACCAATGTCATAGCTATTGTACTCCAATTTACGAACAACATAGTTCAATAATATCATAAATTGGCTTACTATGATATTAAACTGTAACTTTGTAATACTGTAATTCTAGTATACCACGATGTGACATGCACCACAATTTAACATATTCTAAAGAAATAAATCTATAATACCAAGGAGAAGACCAGCAGTTCAATTAATCGTACAACTCCTCTCCTTGAAGGGATCCTACAAGCATTTAGACTGAGATCCCATTTTATAGGGAGCGAGATCCCTATTTCTCTAAACCCAGCACCCTCTAAGATCCCTTAGAGGAATCACGAGATCGAGTTCCTAAGGTGGGACTGTGGCCTTATCCCCAAGGTTCCCTCAACTATGCTCCAAAACACCAAGGAAGGAGGTTTAGGTTTTGCGCTTGGTTTAATTCACTCCAGAAGTTGTCCCAATAGGGGGTATAGGTTTTGAATTTGCATTCGAGTTTGTATTCGGGATGAATTTGAATTTGGGTAAGTTGGTGCACTGTAGATGGGAGATTTTTGCAGGTGACGTGGAGGGCCGGTGCATCATGGTTGGCCTTTACTACATATAGTCGTTTCTTTGGAGCCCAGCTACATGCCAAGTCATTCTTGTCTTTCCAGCTATCCTGTCATTTTTGGGTGGTTGTTCCTCTGACCTTGGTTCTCTGCCAGACTACAAGCTACCACTCCGCGTGAGCAGGATCTTCTTCAAAAAATACAATTATACTATAATCGACATAGATATGAACCAAGAGAGACATAGAGAAAGAAAGAGGGAGAGACATTGTCTATCTCTTTCTCGCTGAGGATCTCACTCCCAATCTTGCTATACTATGCAATTTATGCTATAGAAAGGTATTATAAAATATATTATAATACAATACTATATTCTATGTTGTAAATACAGCATAACAATGCTATGTAGAATGTACTTTATACTATATACTACATTGTACTACTATATACCATACTCCTATACTTTAACATGCTAATATTAACTATATGTAAGCACACGCACAAGCACACACATGCACACATGCATGCATGCACAAACTCACACAAACACCCTGACTATGATGCTATAGAATCCGAATTCCAGGTAACTCAGGAACATGATTCCTAATAATGGGGAACACACACACACACACACAATGACGTTATAAAATCAGGATTCCAAGTAACTCGGGAACGTGAATCCTAACAATGGGGACAGAGATCCAAAAGTTAAAAATCAAGATCTCTTTAAGACCCCTCTCCTGGACCACTAGAGCGAGATTCCGGAGAGGAATCGCCACATTGGTTGGGCTATTAGTCAAGGGGAATTGAGTGGGTGATAAAAACCAAGTATGGTGTCCTTGCAGGCTTAGGTATAGGAGTGAATTGCGGAAAGAAGGGGAAAACTAAAGCGCTGCATGGAGCTGAGGCATGCCATCAATGATGAAATTGAGGGATCCATCACCATCCATCTATAATGGCTGGCAAGTTCTACAGCTTGTATATATAGGATAAGCCTTTCAATCTTCAAGTGAGATAGTCATATTTCACTTTTCCCTCTAACCAAGACAACCCAGTGCCGGTTTGCATCTAATAATTCTTGCGTTTGCTTGATTGATGGGAGATATTTTCTTATATTCTTCAGTTATTCCTCCTGAAGCTGACCTTTTAATCAATAATTCCCAATTAAGCCAATTATGCCCCGAAGGAAGTAATCCTTCTTCATTTATTTGATAAAAGGTTGCTCAAGCATCCAAAATTAAAGGATTCAGTCAAAAGTTAGATTCGTGAAATTAAAATGTTATAAGGAATATCCTGTAACCATAACAAGTCCACCCCACACACCATAAGGTATACCATTCAGCTCATTCCATAAACACCAATAATCAAAACATGATTCAACCATGGCACGAGCAAGTCTAATTATGTGCCAGCAGGTTCATTACAACAAAGGCTATAACACAATCAACAATTAAGAAAACCATACCACTCCTGCATTCACAAATTGTATTTCTATACGGCCAATAACAAGCTCTATCAAGAAATGAACACAAATATTTCATTTAGAAGATGGAAAAATAAAAAAGATTAAGAATCTGGAAGATTTGGCATATCTAAGTATGGGGAGCAATAAACATGAAGTTTCCAAGAATGGAAAGGTAATTTTAAATAGGGAACTAGTTATCAAAAAATAATAATAAAATATAACTAGGGAACTAATTCAATAAGAAATTTCAAAGAATTAGACATTAGTCACCTAGTATAATAGTTTGACACCCATAACTTATTATCTATTTTCACTGAACTTAAGTGATATACTTTTTTATTAAAAAAAAAAGCATCATTTGCACTGGAGAAATCATAAAGAGCATTTCCCCAATTTACCCAAATATGTCACAAGACATCCTTAATATCAACTTCCAGTGATCATGAAATAAGTATATAAGGCATTGATCAAGGATCAATAAATAATAATCTAATATTTGATTCATAACAAAGTTAAGAACTACAATATGGTACATTGATGCAGTATGCAACCGACCATCTATCAGCATCATTTGAAGTTCCAGATGCAGGTTTTCCACTTAGAACAGATGAAATAAAAGAAAAAACGTCGACAGAACAAAAAAAAAGGAAAATGCTGGTAAAAACAAGTAGAAAGTCTCATTCCCTTGAAAAAAATTCACTCTCATTCTCCAAAGAAAAGAAAAGGATTTAAAATCATAACAATAATTTGAAGATCCTCTTCATTCGATTCTCGCCCGAGAAAAAAAAAAAAAAGACAAATCATGCATCACATAACCCCTAATAAAAAAGTGAACACTCAAATCAAACATTCATCCAAGAAAAAAAAATCAGATTCAAACAAAATCACTTTTTCTTTTTGCGAACGCGAAACACAATCACACATTAACGAGAGAAAAGAGTGCAAATCTAGATCCCAGTCAAAAAAGCAGATAAGAAGCACAGACCTCAAAAGAAAATGAAAAAACCATACAAATCAATCCAAAACTGCAGATCCATAAAATCCCCACCAAAAATTGCATCCCAAACCCTAAATCACACCAGCAAATGAAGAGAGAAGAACGAGATCTTCAAATCCAACCATCCATCACAGAAAATGACAACTAATAACAGAGATCCACTTAGTTTCCGAATTCCTAACCAATTACAAACGTAAAACGCACAAGTGAGAAAAAAATACGTAGAGAGGGAGAGAGGGCCCTTGAAGCTCACCTTCTGAAAGTCTTGCGGGGCAACTCCAGGCAAGTAGAAGGAGTTGGCAGGAGATAATAAGAGAAGAGAGAAGAAGAGAAGCAAAAGTCGAGCACCCATTTCTGCTGCGCTCAGAGAGAGAGAGCGAGGAGAGAGAAGAGAGAGAGTGGCAGCTCTCACCAGAGGAGTGAGAATGGGGTAAGGGTATTTGTTTTATGTCGTTGCTGTTATTTTGGATCGTTTTTATCGAGGGTTTGGTGTCCGCGGCCAACATTGCTTCATTTGGGTGCTCAAAGCGAGTGATAGAGTGGGATGGTTGAGGAGAGAGGATGAGAAATCAAGTTCTCGTTGATGCGAGTAGGGGTGGCAACGGGTCAGGTATGGGTCGGGTCTGGCTTATCGCTAATAGGGGTGGCAATGGGTCGAATATGGTCGGATCCAGCATATTGCCAGTAGGGGTGGTTGGACCGGACTTGGACCCAAACCCATAGTATTCAGGTCCAGGTTTTGTATCCGGACTCGAGTCGCAGGTCCAAAAGTTAGACCCAAATTTGTACCTGTCGGGTCGCGGGTCTATCCTGTCATATCCTAGTCTAGTCAGGTCCATTGCCACCCTCCCTGCTTTTTTTTTCTTTTTTTTTACTATTATATACCCATATTATTATTGGCAACAAGATCACAACCGTCTGCCATTAGATTTCAAGACTTGTCGTTTAATAGCTAAAGATGACTACCGGTTCTTATTATATATGATCCTTAATACACCCAAATGAATAGGGCTTGAAGTATTTTATCTCCAATAGTTTACGGATATGGGTCAGGTCCAACCAAATCTGAACCCAAACCTGAATAGTGTTCGGGTCCAAGTTTTGGACCCACCCGTCTCGGGTATCTCGATGGGTCCTAGGTCAGGTCTAGGTCCATTGCCACCCCTAATTGTGAGAGATTTTATTTTATTTTTCCATTTAATTTAGTTTTAGCCGAAAGATATTTTACCGGTGGGAGTAGAATTTAAATCTATTCCCTCAAGTAAAACCCCATTTGAATTAATTTTAGGACTTTTTTGAAGATGTAACTTCTTAACCACAATAAAAATTAATTCTAATTGTACCCTTTATACATTTGAAAAAATAACATCTCGAGATCAAATAGAGACCATTTAATTTTTAGATTGTTAGATCAAATGATCAAAGTATTAAAAAAAGGATCCGGTTTTTATGCGGCCAACCCCGCATATATAGAAATGCAGGCCTATTTTTTAGATGAATTTTAAGACTTATTTTTTAAAGACATGTAATCTCTAACATGGAGATCATGGAATATGAAAAAATAAATAAATTTTAAAAACTAAAAAAACATTTGGACCGATAGTTTTCATTATTTTTTAGATAGAACACCTACTTGCATCCACCTTTAAGATGGATGCTTTACACTTTCTGGACCGCATATGTAGAAATGTGGTCCAGCCTCCATGATACAATTTTCTATTAGAAAACTCAAATTTCAACTCTTTTTTTTTTGAATAATCATTTAATAGTTCTTTAATAGTGCCCAAATTTTATAATGAAAAAATCTCCCAATACTTTTTGACCGAAGGAGTAAAAATAAATTATGCTCCCGAAAAAGCAAATCACATGTGCTCTTGTTTTTAAATAACGGTGCGAGAGACTTGGTAAGAGAGCGTTTTTATCGATTTAATTATTTATAAATAACATCATATATAGAAATAAATGCGTGAGAGACCTGTGCATGCGAGAGAAAGCTTGAACCTTAATCTCTCATTCATTCGCATGTTATGGCTGAGGCTTCATTACATGTAAAAGGACAGCCGTATCTTCTAAGAAAATGTAATTATCATGCCGGAGATCCTATTGTAGGATGAAGATTAATTTTTTTAAAAAATGTTTGGGTAAGTTTTTCTTTTTTAGTTTGGGTTGGGGGAGGGGGGCATATTTAGCTCGTGTAAAAATATTTTTTAGGAAATATTTTCATTTGAAAAGATTCCCTTATGTAGTTAGGTACAGAAATGTTTTCACGCCAATTAACTACATATTAGTGTAAAATGATGCAATGGGATCCGTTGGTGTAAAAATATTCCCATACGTAACAACATAAGAGAAGTCTTTCACGTGAAAATATTTCTGTTGTAAATATTTTCACGTGAAACAACCATGCCCTTCATGTTAGGGTTTGGTTTGTATAAGCTGCCAACCATTGTTTTTTTGTAGAATTTTATACGGTATTAACCTTAAACAATCAATGAGGTGCAGTCTAAACCATCCTGAAATTTGCAGTATAGAAAGCTCGTGTTTGGCTTGAAAATCTATTATTGTCCATGAATATAAAATCTAAAGCTCTAAAAATGTGCAAATTGAAAAATCTTCAAACAATTGAAAATCTTGAAAATAGGCAGTTTAGATAATACATTATGAAATGCACTATATTCATGGCTTAAAATCGTTTTTGTTTGTTTATATCTAGATATCTCTAGGTTGAGACGATCAATTGAATGGTTTTCTAGCATAAGAGCAAATTTTTTATGTTAGGTTTTTGGGGAACACCTTACTTCTAGTATAGAGTTGACACCTTATATAAGCTTTTTCTTTGTTTTAAGACCCCATGTTTGTCCAAAATGGTCACATTTCTAACTTGGAAGCTCCAAAATGATGTCTTTAGATTGTGAAATTCATATATTGCCTTTGGACCTTGGAGATCTAAAGTTTAGTTTAAATAATTGATCTCGGATCTTGAAGATCCGACATCAAGAAATTTGTTACAACTTCGATCCTTCAAAGTACAAAGTCAAAACTTTTATATCTTATCTTTTGGACCATTTTTTTTTGGACAATAATAATTAACTTTATTAATCATTGAAAATTACAAAAATTCATATAAGAAAATCATCTAATACCACTGGAGAAATTTACCCCCCTTTTGGCCAAAGCATCTGCAATATCATTGGCATATCTGTAAACATGTTGAAACGAGAGCTTCAAATCCAATAGAAATACCCAAAACTTCGGCCCATACTTATAGCAACGTCCAAGGCAGTGTACTCCACTTATTGCGCCAATTAATTGCATTAAGTGTATCTCCTTCCACTATATAACAACCCCCAATATTCTTTTACTTCAATAATTTTAGTCCTTGCAATAAAGCACATAACTCCACCATGCTTAATATAGAGAAATTACAAGGGTCAGCAAAAACGAACAAAATCTGTCCATCTGAATTTCTCGCTAGCCCACCAATACCTACCAATACCAAATTTTCTAATGACTTTCCATCAAAGTTTAGTTTGATGCAAACAAGAGTGATTAAATTAATTGAGAGATATATGCATAACTTTATTTGGGGGACGGTGGATGATAATCATAAGAAATATCATTTGGTTGGTTAAGATAAGATTTACACATTGGTAAAAATGGGTGAGATGTGTTGGGTTTCTGTGGCCATTAAAGGCCTTATGAGAGCATGTAACTAACATTCTGATATAGTGAAACAAACTCAATGGGAGTGTGGTTCTTAATGGACTATTATAAGCAAATGTTATTTGCCGTTGCTCAGACTTGGCTTGACGTGCTAGGTCAGTTCAAATGGAAAGCCCATGGTGCCTAGGCATGGAGCTAAACTGATGAGGGTTTTGTAAGTCACCCCTTGATGAGGCCGAAGTTGTCCAGATGAGTGAGCCGATGAACTATGTGATAATTGGGTGTGATAGTTGACCTTTAAAAACTAGAGCTAAAGCCTCGTCACTGAACCATCACATGACATGTACATATGATAGCTGTATAGGGAAAATGAGCTACCTTTTAAGGAGAAATGTGTATACGTGCGAGAGATTATCCTTATGCACCATAGAGCGATGGTTGCATCAGGTCTAGGTGACATTGGTTTGTCTTTATGGAAGAACCTGTAATCCTTGCCTATTGGCTGACTTTGGTGACTAAATTAGGAGCCCTTGCAATGGTCTGTGGGTCATAGGAACGGCTGAGACAGTTTGATAAAGCAAGTGTGCATTATAGTACACAGTAGAAGGTGGAGTGCTCCAACAATTTTATAATTTCTAAACCTTGTTGGAACATATTTCCATAAAAAATATTTGGTTTTAATTATTTTGATGATATATGATTTTTAGATTGATTATTTGAATTTTTACGAATCTATGGATGTTTTTTTTTTTAAAAATGGATTTATAAATCTGAAGATAATTTTTTTTTGCATTTAAATATTCAGAGGAACATAAAGATTATTTTCAATATTCTAAAAATCATTTTAACAATTTTATAATTCATAAATATTTTAGAGGGCCCATGGAAGCCTATCAAGTCCACCATCATGATGTGTGTGGGGCCCACAAAAGGACAACCAAACAAGAACAAATTTATAGAAAGTGTTGTGCAAAGATTTTGATTGAAAAAGGAAAAGAAAGTTTTGAAAATTAGGAGATTTGATTTTCAAGTTAAAGTATGTGTGAGAAGATTATGAAAAATAAGATAAAGTATCATATTACGAATTAATGGTTCATATCTCTTACCCCACTGGTCTTCTATGATCAATGGTCTAGATCAAATCTTACTAAGGATGACTAATCCTAAGGAAACCCTAACCCTAGAAAAAAGTCTATAAATAAGGGCCAAATCTTTATATTTTCTCTACATCTCTCATATTTCTCTCTTTATTTTTCTCTCTCTCTCTCTCTCTCTCTCTCTCTCTCTCTTTTCTATCTACTGATCTCTCTCTACCTCTCTAACCTCTCTAAGATAGAGCTATATTCGAGAAAAGAAAAGAGGGCCATGCCCCAAGCTTAAGTATTGAGACTTAGTCCATCAAACTAGTATTGAGACTTAGCACATAGTTCCACTATTGCTCTTTGATTTAGCTAAGGGTTGTAACCAAGGCTTTCTCATTGTTTGAATATTTTAAATAGACCATTGATTCCTGTGTCATTAGAGGAGGAGATCCAGAGTGGGGTGTATTAAGCCCGGTTGAAGTAATATCCGACATCTTTCTTTTATGCTTTCTAGTGATCTCTTATTCCTATGATTATTATGTGTTTCATGATCTCAAGATCAAGTATATGCAATTTTATTTGTGTAATAAAAGCGTTGTTAAAGTGACAAGAAGTGAGAGTCCTTGGGATTATTTGAGTTTTTATTTATTTATGATAATGTATTTGGATATCTGTAAGTAATCCAAGAATTGAAAATAAATAAAAGAAAGAAACTTTTTAATCGGTGTACACTTGCCTGAGTTAATCCAACTTTTAAGCTGGGTAGTCAAAAGTTGAAGCTTATAAATTGGGTTTTTTTATCATACTGGTGGTGAATAATTTTTCAGAACTCGTCATCTTTGGAACGACGTGTTGGCTGCAAAACATGATTTCGATCATATTTCTCATTTTATCAAGAAAGGCAGAAGAGGGAAATTTACTTCACAGACTGGGAAAGATGTCTTTAGCTGCAAAAATATTGTTATGGGCAATATGTGTTGGTTAGTTGATAATGGGGAGGATACCTATTTTTTGTTTAACAAATAAATGGGAGAGGGGTCTCTTTCTTCTCTTTTTCCAGATCTTTTTCACCAAAGTTTCTCTTCCATCAACAAAAATTTCAGATCTTGCTACATATACTCTCGGGTTTGGTCTGGGATCTTTTGTGCATTTATAACAGGTTACCAAATAATATTATTTTGCAACTACATGAGCTTCTAAAAGCTTTTGGATAATGTCTAACTTTTTTTTGTTACTGCAGATGAAATTATTAGGGAATTTGAATCTGATTGCCTTTTCTCTGTTAAATCAACCTATATGCTTCTTTATCATGACCGTGTTCGTTGGACGAATCCTACCATTGGCTTGATTTGGAAATGGTTAGTCCTGGTCAAAATCCAAGCTTTCATTTGGGTAACTACATAGGATAAGTGCCTCATGATCGATAACCTGCGCAAAAGGGGTAGAATTTTCTCGAATATTTTTCTTATGTGTAAAAGTAATGAGAAAATTGGCAGTCATCTTTTTTTGCATTGCCAATTTGCTACCAATATTTGGTATTAGGCATTTCAAAACTGGAACTCTTTTAGAACCTTCTTGGAACTACTAACCATTTATGTATTGCAAGTCTACCTAAAAAAGGTGTCATCATTTTGTATGGCAGATTTGGTTGGAACATATCAAGAGAACATTTGATGGGATCTCCTCATGCACTAAAGATATTGCAGATCGGATCCTTTAGTCTTTATGGGATTGGTTCTCTTCTACTCCGAAGGGTCTTGGTGTTTCGCGGGTTGACATCTTTATCAATCTAAAGAACTTAGCTTCCTCTTTCTCTGATAGAGGTCATCCTCATATGGTTTGGAATATGACACCTTTGGATTGTCTAAAACTCAATTTTGATGGCAGCTCATTAGACAATTCAGTTCCTGTTGGTATTAGTGGTCTGCTTCAAAATCATGATGGTCCAATTCTTTCTTTCATATGCTGGACCCAGTGGCTCCACCACGACTAATCAAGCGGAGATCTGTTCTCTTTTACAAGGGCTACAAATTAATGTTTATAGGGGTTACTCAAGAGAGATTTTCATTGAAGGAGACTCTCTTTATCCCATTAAATGGTGTATACAAAAACAAATGGTACCTTGGTCTTTACATGCTTATTGGCTGAAAATCCATGATCTATGTGCCACTCTGGGATTGCGGTTTACTTTCATTCATACTTACCATGAGGCGCATCATTAGGCTAACAAACTTGCAAAGCATAGCGTTTCTTTATCTTCTTTGCTTATTTCTAATACTTTAATTTCCTTGATGTAATATGAGGCTTCTTAAGCATTTATTTAATAAAGAGCTCATAACACTGTCAAAAAATGGCGGGCTCCATCTTCCCCTTGGTTTCGATACTATTGAGGCACTATTGACAGTGCTGTTCAAATTCACTACAATATCCACTTTTGAGACCTAGCTCTATACATTATTTAAGATCTTGTTTTGACATCTTCCCAATTCAAGATCACACCTTCAAAGGTTTTCTATTTCTTTCCTTTCAATCTCAAAATTTTTAGAAAGGGAAACTATATGAAAGTTTAAATTTTAGAGAGAGAAACTATCTCAAAATTTCTAGAAAGAGAAATTATATCAAATTTGAAGTTCTAGGGAGAAAGAAACTATCTTAAAATTTTTAGAGAGAGAAACCATATCAAAGTTTAGATAGAGAAGCTATCAAAAATTTTAAATTCTTAGAGAGAGAAACCATCTCTAAGTTTTTAGAGAAAGAAGCTATCTCAAATTTCAAATTTTAGAGAGAGAAACTATCTCAAAATTCATAGTGATATATATTATCTCAAATTTTAAGTTTTAGAGGTAAAACATTATCTTAAATTTTTTTGAGAAAAATTATATCAAAGTTTAAGTTTTAGTGAGAGAAAGTATCTCAAAATCTTTAGAGAGAAAAATTATCTCAAATTTTAGTTTACACTTGGGGTATTTTTGTCTTAAAAAACTACTTTCTTATTTAGGGGTGTAAATAAATAGTATTAGGGTTACGCATGGTTTATAATGTATTTTAGTGGATACATTTTTGTCGCTATGCTCACTCTCTCTCTTTCTCTCTCTCTCTCTCTCTCTCTCTCTCGCTCGCTCGCTCTCTCTTTCTGTCGGTTTCCAAGTGTATTTACTAAACATGTGAACGAAAGTTATGAATAATTCTTCCCCTTTAGATTGTTTGTGTAAATTTTTTAAAACATTTTGCTATCATACTATTTCACGCGAAACGAATGACCCCTTACAAGGAAATGCATATAATGTTACTTATTTAATTTCAATGAATATGCTAGTAGCTCTAAGACCTTATGATGTCAATAATGGATAATTGGGATGTATCATATCATATATATGAGGAATTGGGAATGGTAGGCATTTTGTGTACAGTTGATAAAGCAATTGGGAATGGTAGGCATTAAACATTTACATTTTTGGAATGTAGCTCGCTTTCCTACTTTTCCTACCATTCATGTAAGAAACCTTTCAGAAGGTTCGGAAGATTCTATTTCACAAAATTAATCTTTTAAGAATTTTTTCTGTCTTTTGATGAACTAAAAATCTATTTTTGCAGAGTTGGAGCTTTAAAAATAGTGCCGATTTGACAGGATATATGAACCTTGAGAAATGGACAATTTAGATAATTTGTTGTAGGATTGTCTACTTTTAGGATTTGACATCCTTTTTTTTTTTTTTTTTAAGATCTTTAGTTCTCAATGTCAAGGCCATCAATTTGAGAGTCTTCGAACACTTGGAAGTATACTTGGTCCAATCACTGCATGTCTAATCTTAGTATGTCAAAATTGGATTGATTTTTGGTATCTGATAACTAGGAGAGGATATTTCCATTTGCTATAGTAAATGCTTTGTCAAAGTTATTCTCCAATCATGTCCCCATCTTTAAGCACATATATTGAGAATGTTAGCCTTTAGCCTTTTCGATTGGAGATTGGTTGGCTAGAGGAACCAAAGGTGATAGATCTTATTAAGTGGACTTGTACTAATACCATGAACTTTGGGTGGGTTTCAATTGAATAAAAAATTGATCAACATTATATAGAAATTAGGGTAAATATCTCCATACCCCTTATTTTTGCTATCTATTTCTTAGGAGACCCAAGGATTTAGATTTGTTTCTAGCTGCATAAAGTCTTTATGTTTTCTATCTTCGAACCCTCTAGATCCCTTTGACCATGTATTCTTGTCATAAACAATTTTGAGAATGACTTCCTTCCATTCAAAAGCTAACGCCCTATTAACCCCTTAACCTACATCATCTCTCTCAAAACTCCCTCTCTCTCTCTCATACTCCAATCGTGGAGCCCACCCTCCCCATCATCTCTCTCTTTATTAGAATTCTATCTCTCTCTCTCTCTCTCTCTCAAATACCTAAATCGCAAAGCCCACTCTCCCCATTGTCTCTCTCTTTCTCTATCAGAAGTCTCTCTCTCTCAAATACCCAAATTGTAGAGCACATTTGATTCTCAAATCCAAAATGTAGAGATAGTGCTTTTTGAGAGAGAGAGAGAGAGAGAGAGAGAGTTCTATATTTCCAATAATTAAGGTATTTTGAGCCCTTTAGTTTCAGAGAGTCGAGTTTTTTTGCAGAAGGAACTGGTGCATTTGTTTTTTTTACAGAAATAACTGATGCTTTTCACCTATGATTCAAAGCATGGGTCTTTTGTTTTCACTTTACTCTGAAAATTAGGGTAGAGTTACTTGTTTGGGATGCACAAGAGTGGAGGTGAAGGAGTTTGGGAAAAGGAGCCAAGGTCAGTGCAGAGGAGAAGGAGAGAGCAGTGTTTATGTGGGGCTATCTTCCTAGTGCTTCTCCACAAATAGCCCCTCTGCTTCTTTCAACTCCCGTACCTAAACCTATGCTAGAGGATTCATGGAAAGATGTTTATTGATGTTCTGTTTTTCTGGTTTTTATATCATTACCTAGTTTGTTTCATAGTTTATTAGCATAGGTTTAGATTTTCGTCCATCAAATAACAAATTTGCATTTGAATCCCTGATTTACATTAACTTTTGTGCAACACAGCACAATTGTATGATATCTTCAGCTGCATTTGAGCTTTTGTTGGGTTAATTACCTTTCTTATTTTTAGAGAGAAAGAGAGAGTTCTGATAGGGAGAGAAGAGAGAGACAATGGGAGGGTGGGCTCTGCAATTTAGGTACTTGAGAGAGGGAAAGTGGGGTGAGAAAGAGAGAGAGTCAGAGTTTTGATAAAGAGAGACGATGGGAGGGTGGGCTCTGCGCTTGGGGAATTAGAGAGAGAGAGAGAGAGAGAGGAGAGAGAGAGAGAACAAAGGTTAAGGGGCTAACAGGGTGTTAACTTTTGAATGAAAGGGAGTCATTCTCTAAATTGTTTAGGACAAGAATACATGGTCAAAGAGGTTGGATGATAGAAAACATAAAGACTTTATATAGTCAGAAAGAATCTAAATCCTTGGGTCTGCTAAGAAATAGATAGCAAAAATATGGGGTATGGAGATATTTACCCTATAAATTAATTGCTTGGAAGAAGGCCACTACATATCAGCTTAGAGCTAGAATTGATAATACTTTGATGGAAATTCAATTGCTTGAGAAAAAAGTACAAAACGAGATTACGTTAACAGAGGAGTTAATGCTAAAGAAGAGCTATTTATTGAATGACTTACATGAAAATTTGAGTTTGGAGGGGATGTATTGGAGACAGAGATTAAAACTCAAGTGCTTGAAAGAGGGCGATCGTAATACTAAATTGACAAAATGACATCTTAACTACTATGATTAAAGGTGCTAAGGATAGAGGCACATATAAAGGGGGTGATGAAATAATTGCTCACTTTCTCAAAGCTTTGTTTTGTAAAAATCAATTGGGAGTTAAGATATATGTGGCAGAAAATTTGGAAGTAGATGTTACTAAAGAGAAGTTAATGAGGCTTATCTTTGCGTTGCCTAGGTACAAATCGACAGAACCTGATGGTTTCCCCTTAATCTTCTCCCAAAGGTTTTGGGGGATGGTTAAAGGAGAACAACTATAGATAGTTAAGGAATTTATGGAAAGTTGAATGCTATTTAAAGGAATAAATTTTACATATATTGCTCTTTTTCCCAAAACAAGACTGTAATTTCAGACCTAGTGGATATTCGACCCATACGTATTTTGATGTTATACAATCATTGCACTGTTATTGGTAGAGAGATAGAAAGAAGTTTTACTGTTGATGGCTTTTAGGTTGCAGTTAGCTTTTATTTGAGATAGAATGATCACATATAGAATCTTGATAGCGAATGAGTGTATTCATTCTAGGTCTTTGATTGGAGAAGCAGGGATTGTTTTCAAACTTGATTTGGAAAGTACGCATAATAGAGTTGATTGGCTGGTGCTTCACGAAATCATGAGGTGCATGGGTTTTAGGGATATATGTAAAGGGTTTTTTTTAAAAAAACTATTAGATTGATTAGACAGGGGGATCCTATATCACATTTTTTATTCACCTTGATAGTTGAGGTATTTAGTGTGATGTTAGAGAATGTGGAAGAGAAGGAAGGTTATCTGGCTTTAGGATTTCTCGTAATGGTCTAACTATATCTCATTTACAATATACTGATGATACTCTATTTTCTATGATTCAAATCTGGAACATGTTACTAATATTTCTAAAATGATGTGAACTGACCCTTTGGTTGAAAGTCAACATTTCGAAAATCACAATGGTGGGAATGGCATGTGATGTGGATGTATTGGAACCATCAACATCTTCTTTTGAATGTAGTGTAGAACATTTCCCAATTAAGTATCTTGGCTTACCCATTTCTAACTCAAGACTACCTCGTGCTACCTGGGATCCTGTGATTAAAAGATTTTAAGTTATACTAGACTTATGAAAGTCTAAATATGTTAGAAATTTTGGCCTTTGAGGCCATTTTATTCAAGATATCCAATTATTATGAGTATAAACATATTAATTAAAATATCATGACATTGACATGAAAAAAGTCATATATGAATATAAATATAAATATTACTAGGTTCTTAATGGCCTAATTAATCGTAATGGGAGTTTTAACAACTAGGTGACAACTTGTCAAAACTCACAATCCCTTTTAAGGTGAATAAAGATAGGAGCTACAATTTGGATTTCAACGCCTATAGGCTATTGTAATTAATTATATGAGGAAGGGACTCTATAAAATAGAGGGTTTCTTAAAGAATGAAAATGAAAAAAAAGGATGAAGAGAGATGATTTGCTCATATTGTATACCCGTCTCCATTGGTTTGGCCTATCGATACTCATCTTTAGGAGGTCATATAATATTGATAATATCTTCCTTGGAAAACATACCTATCTACTAGATGTCCTTGTTGCAAATGTAGAGTTTTGTGATAAAAATGATTGAATGTTTCATGAAGAATTTTATATGGGGGTCTACTGATGAATGAAAGAAGTTCCATCTAGCTAATTGGGAAAAAATTTGTACTCCCAAGAGAGATGGCAATTTGGATATGAGAAAGTTTAAACTTATGAACAAAGTTCTACTATCTTAATGACGGTGAAGAATAATTCAAAGACAAAACCAATTGTGGAAACAAGTTTTGGGTTTGAAATACGGCATCCATCAACAATCATAGCTAATTAAAAGAGAAAGGGTGGCATCTACCTGTCTCATATGTGGAAGGGGATTTATAGCCATAGATCCATTGTTGTTGGGAACACATGCTAGCTGGTTGGACAAGGAAGATAAAAATTCATTTTGGTTCAATAAATAGTTAGGTGACAGGCTATTGAAAGTGTGCTACCCTGAATTTCTCACAAGGATTGGAATATGGCATGTTCTTATAACAAGATAATTGATGTTCTTATAATGTAGCTGTAATGCTTACCAAATGATTTAGATACTGTTTTGCATCTTGTTCAAGTGTAGTTGATGATGTTGTTTGGGGAAAGGGAGTGTGATGGTGTCTTTTCTGTTAGATTAGCATATTGCTTTATTCCATGATCAAGTTAGGTGGAGCAGCCCAGTATTGAACGAAGTTTGGATGTGGCTAATTCTGTTCAAGGTTCAAGCATTTCTTATGGGTTGATGTGCAAGGAAAGTCCTCAATGTAGATAACTTGCAAAGAAGAGATAAAATATTGCTCAATTTTTTGTTTAATATGTAAGGGGAATGAGGATACAAGAGATCATAGTTTTTCTGCATTGTCCCTTTGATGCTTCCAAGAAGTCTTATGGATATCATCGATCACTTGAATTTGCTGGTATTATCAATGATAGACAATGTCATTCGGAAGATATTTAGGGGGGAGGTGTTATGGGAGTTAGGGAAAGAGAAATAGGATGACCTTTGAGATGAGGTGATGGATATTGCGAGAATCAAATATAAAAGGACATAGTTTCTTTGCTGCCAGCCCGCATATTATAGCAATGCAGGCTTGGCATTTAATCATACTTTTTAGATAATATACAATATTTAACATGAAGATCATAAATATGAAAAAAATAAAATAAATTGAAAACTAAAAATAATAATTATATTAAAAAAAACATTTGGACTATTAATTACACTTGTTTTCAAATGGACCACCTATTTGCATCCATCTTTAAGATGGATACTTTATATCTTTGGACCACATATTGTAGAAATGCGGTCCAGCCCGCATGAAACAATTTTCCAATATAAATTCTACAATTTGTGTGGAGATGGTTCTCAATCACGAAAGAGAGAAAATGTGTTTCAGAAGTAGATATTTTCCTAAACTTGATGCACCTAATCAACAATTGCATTTCCAAGATCGAGCCTGCTGAGATTTAGAAGCCTCGTCAATAGGATTTTACAAGTTAAATTATGATATTAGTTCCCTTGGAAATCCGAGATTGGCAGGTTTGAGAGGTATCTTAAGAGACACAGGAGGGAATGTTATCTATGCTGGGCCGGGCCATGTGGGACGACAACAACAAATCAAGCTAAACTCTGCTTTATTTTGCAAGGTCTGAAAATTGCACAAAATAGGAATTGTGGAGTAGAAGGAGACTCATGTAATGCATAAAATGGTGCAAAAGGGAACAAAAGGTACCATGGGTTTAATAACTTGTAAATTACATATATATGTCTTTCTATGGACATATACCTTTAGCCATATTTTTCTAGAGGTGAATGAGGTGGATAATTTTCTAGAAAAGTGAGAATGCTCTTTATCGAGTCTTGTAACCTCTGATTATTTGCTGTTTGCAGTATAATAATTTGTACAAAGCAAGTACATCAATAAAGTTCTTATGTCAGAAAAATAAAAATAAAAACAAATCACAATTCTTGTGATATATATGGTGTAGCTTTACTTTCTTTTTTTTTTTCTAATTATAACTTCTTCTTATATTACATACATGTCTTGACAATTAGATGTGAAATTGGGTGGTTGGGAATGTGTCCCTAATTAGGCATAAAGCCCAAAATAAATTTTCTCAAATGTTGTGCATACTTATTTATAGCGCGAAATCGAGAGGATTTCAAATTTGAGATCCTTTGATCTATTGCTATAAAACTAGGTAATTTAAAATTCTATAGAGATTGCGTGGATGTCGATTGAATTACGATCTAAAAACCAAATAATATGTGTTGGCTAGTTCTCCTTTAAATCGCCGACAATGCCAACTAGATCTTTTTTAAAAAATAGAAGAAATTTCTCTACATTTTAAATCTAACTAAAATAAACAAAATTAATTAGAAATTAAAGAAGAAAGGGATAGGAAACTAAACTACTCGAGCTGGTTGGCTGGGGACACCCAAATTGGAGGATATCACCAGTATCAGGATCATAGGTTATTTATGCCGCTTGCCTTCACTTTTCTCTTTGAGTTTGGTTGAATTCTCCCTTTGAGATTCGCTGAAAATTTTGGCTATGAATAATTGAGAGGTTAAAATTGACTCGAGGGTTTGTGGCTTAGATATAGGGTCATGAAGATATTGGCTATGAATAATTGAGAGGTTAAAATTGACTCTAGGGTTTTGTGGCTTAGATCTAGGGTCATGACTTCTAGGATCTAAGGTTTCAAGGGTAAAACTCTAAGCTAAGGTTACGAAGATCTAAGCTAGGGCTTTATTATCTGGAATTTGGTTTAAAGAAATGAAATTATCGCTAATATAAATATATTTTACTATAATCAGAAAAAAAACCTTAATTTTTCAAAACCTCACCTACACCCTTTCTCACAATTTTCAATTTTTTTTGGACAAAAATAACCTTCATGGTAGTCTTTTTATCGTAAAGAATATTACGGTACTTTTAAAATGATACCTATTAAAGTGTTACGGTATTTTAATTACCATAATACTCCAACTTATTACGGTATTTAAAATACCATAGTAACTTCAATTAGTATTACAGTACTTTAAGTACCGTACTATGGCTATGACCGTGAAGCCAATTACGGTACTTTAAGTACCGTAAAAACTAAAACCAATTTTACGGCATTTTAAGTACCATAAAAACTAACCCATGTTATACGACACTTAAAATGCCAAAAAACCCTTTATCCTTATTATATTTATCTCTTTCATCTTTATTTTTTTTTATGTTTATCTCTTATTTCTCTCTCTCATTCTTTTTAATATTTATCTATTCTTTCTCTCTCTAAATCTTTTCTCTTCCTAACTGGAATATTTGGCCGTTCCAAATTGGCTCCTAGAGTAAGATTGTAGAGAGAGAAAGAAGAGATGAGTAAGATTGTAGAGAGAGAAAGAAGAGAAAAAAGAATGCGAGAGAAAAAACAGATAAATATGAAAAAGAATTAGAGAGAAAGAATAGATAAACATAAAATGAATTAGAGATGAAATAGATAAATATAAACAGAGAGAAAAAATAGATCAACATAAAAGAAATTAGAGATGAATTATATAAATATAAAAAAGATTTGTCGTATAACATGGGTTAGTGTTTACAGTACTTAAAACGCTGTATAAGGGTCAGTGTAAGTTTACGATACTTAAAGTACCCTATAAAATGCCCTTGGTATTACGATACTTAAAATACTGTATAAAATTCTGTAAGTATTACGGTACTTAAAATATCGTATCACATGCACTAACTATTACGGTAATACAACTACTGTGAAGGTCATTTTGGTAAAAAAAAATCAAAAATAAGAAAAAAGGGTGTAGATGAGATAAACGAAAGTTTGGGTTTGTTTTTCCAATTAAACTTAAACTAAAGGTATATCTGCGTTAATTTTCCTTTAAAGAACTAGGGTTTAAGGCTCTAGAGTGTTAAGCTTTCTAGGTTTTTATTTAAAGTTAAGTCCCCAGTTCTAAGATTATGTGTGTTCCCAGAATGACTTGAAATAAAACCTTTATATAAGTTTCTAAAGGTAGTTGTAAACCGTTGGGAATGATTCCTATTGGATTCCTACAAAAATTTTAATTGACTAGTCAACTAGGTTTAGACACCGAGGGTATGTGGCATTTAGGCAAAACTGGACAAATGCCACGGTACGTGGTGCCTAGAATTCTAGAAATTCAACCATAAAATTTTCGGGGTCCGAGGTTTTAGCAGCCTTGTTATGTGGCACTTAGGGGTTTATGGTCTAAACGCCACGAATTGGGGTTCTTAAGTATTTGAGAGATGATTTTTTTGGGTCTTAAGATTAGATGCCACAAACCATGGTGTTTAGGGCTTTTTGGTACGGACGCCACGTAACGTGGCGTATACGTGGCGTCTGGTACTCGAGAGACTCAAATTTTAGGGTTTTTTGTTCCTTTTGATTCTTATATAAATTTTATTATTTCTTAATCAAATACATCCCGAAATCCTATATCCTAAGTCGATATTCCTATTTTATAGTGTTTAGGATCACTTTCTAAATTTTAGAAAGGTTTACTAGTGTTTTAGGATTATTTTGGAGATTATCTAGGATGTTCTAGAATGCTAGGACATTGGATCAAAGGGCTATGGACTATAGGAAGGGTGATCTAGGGTGTACTTGGTTAATTTGATCCTTACAGGTTTACTAGGCATTTTAAATTTAGGAAACAAATTGAGAAAAATAGAGAAAATAGCCAATTTCGAAATAGAGTGTCTACAATATGTTAGATTTCAAATCAAGTGACTAAAAATAATTGTGACCTCCTTGTACTAAAAGTGAATGGTCCTATAACATACAATCCCTTGATAATTTTAGTGTAGTTTTTGTTGTTCTCATGTATTGATATTCAATCTTCCTCTCAAATCCTCTCGAGAGAACCAAGCCAAGCTCACAAAGCCTGAATCACAATGACATGTGAATTAAAGCCCTAGTCAAAAGTTGAGAAACTTGGATGAATTAAAGCCCTAGTCAAAAGTTTATATAATGGGAGCATAATGTACATTTGCTCCCTCAATAAAGCCTAGTTGTGAACAATTTGGGACCCCAAATTTTGGCCATACAGCCTCCTCAACTTGGATCAACCTATAAGAAAAAAAAGTGAATGTGCATTCCTAATTTGCCTGAAAAAATAATACTCTAAGATTGAATAGAGACTGTTCGAATTTCTGATTGTATGATCTAGTTATTTAGGAGCTCAAATTCTTTTTTTTTTTTTCTTTTTAATTTTTGTTTTTTAAAAAAAATTTACTAAAAAAAATCCTTTGATTTTTTGTTTTTAAGAATTTTTTTTTCTTTTCTAATTTTTGTTTTTTTAAAAAAATTGTATGATCTAGTTATTTAGGAATACTCATACGGTTAGTGCTTAGTAAGTGGTTCCAAATTTTTCTAAAAAAAAAGCCTTTGAAGCAGATCTTTTGCCCAAGTGAGCAAGTGTAGTGCATAAAAATATGCTATTATCCAACATAGAAATAAAGTCCATCTCTTTGAGAAATTCCCATTTTATCTTTTTGGCTGTGAGGCAATGCATTTTGTCTTTTTGGCTGTGAGGCAATGCTTTCACAATTTTCAACATCTACACTTCCCTAAAAAGCAGTTCATGGGTATTTTCTTAGTCGCATTATAAAATTATTAAAAAATGTGCACATCTTTTCTATGCTAAACTCATTATTTTCAACATTCTATTCTTTTTCTTCATGACCTTTCTTCTATATACCCTATACGTAGCCTTTAGGGTACGTTTGGTTCCTGTAAAATAGTTTCTTAATTTAAAATTGTTTTCATATTTTATATAAAAACAATTTTACTTGAAAGGATTTCTGAATTTTTTTTTTTTTTTTCATCTTTCGTAAACATGTTTGGAGATCCCTATGTAATCAATTTCTTATGTTTAGTACCTTATCTGGTAAATTGTGATCCATGGATCTAGAAGGAAACCTGCATCTAAATGTACATTTTAAATTTTGTTGATTAGATATTGACATTTTTACCATCAAGGCAATTTCTTGAAAATAGTTCTTCCATCATATGACATTATATTTACTATTTTTTTCTTGTCAAAAACTAATATGACAATAAAAATGGGCGGTTCATATTATAGATAGCAGAACATTGTATTAATTGTTACACACTCCCTTCCTCTAATATTGCAAGATGTTTAATAGATACTGATATATTTACTAGACATATAAATTTAATAATAAGATTGCAATACAACTATAAGATACTGCAGATTATTCTAACAAATGATACAATAGTAAATTTATTGAAATTTTTTCGATCAACTTGTTTATCGAAAAATAAGATGTCGAATAACTTGTTTTACTACTTCACATTCCTTCAATCGGCACATTTCTCTCACTGAACAACATTATATAGTAGCCAAAATTAACTATAACAATAAATGAGCTGCATATTGAGGATATATTTCATTTATTGGATTTCTTAGTTAGCACCATAGAAAGGCCCTTGATCCATATAACTGGTATTGTGAAAAATATTAGTATTAAACAAATTGTTATTATATATATGACTCGGCTATATCTTGGGCATGTTCCCTTTTTAGCTGCTTAATGGGCTCTGAGAAAGAGCTCAGGTGGTCTGGGCTCCACTTAACGTACCTGTGATTAATCTGCAATCAGAAGCATAAAAACATTGAAAGGAGAATTCCATTTACAGATGCTAAAGTACATTCCCAATTTGGGAAAATTGTTTCATGCGACGGGAACTGCATTTCTACATTTGTGGTGCCTGAAGTATAAATCATCCATCTTACCTTAAAGATAGATGCAAATATGTGGTCCATCTAAAAACAATTGAAACTAACTGTCCAAATATTTTCTTGAAAGAATTATTATTTTTAATTTTCAAAATTTATTTATTTTTCATATTCATGATCTCCATCTAGAGATTACATGTCTTTAAAAATTAGGCAAAAAAATTCATCTCAAAAATAGATTTTTAAGAGGTGACTTATTTCTACATGGACACATAAAAACTCTCCTCCAATTTCGTTAAGGGTATGTTTGACACATGGAGTTTTTGGGAGTGGAAGGGACTCACCCACAAAATTTGGAAGACTATTCTTTCATCATTTTTTATGGAAGAAAGGTTCTAAAAAATGAATCCATTTTAACACTAAAAAAAGCTGTATGGAAGGTCGCCCTTCCACTTTTCAACTTCCACACAATAATATCAAACATGAAAGTGGGACATTTAACTCCCACTTCCATAAACTTCCACTTATCAAACACGCTGATTAAGTTCACCTTAAAGTTTGGAACTGCTGTAATGACAGCTAAGTATTTGTTTATGTCCTCATTGACCTTCTCTAAACAATTGAATCAAGTCAAACATCCAATTAAATTCTGGTGAAAGAGCACATCAAATATGGTTTCTACAAGTGACACAATAGCAAAACTTGGTGCTTAATGAGATATGTCACAAATCATCACTCACTATATAAAAAAGTAGTAGATATATTATTAATCTGTAAAGTAAACAAAAAAAAGAAAAAGAAAATATGTGCACACTGTAGAGACATACAACATGATAAGAAACAATTGCTCCTTTTCTCTAATTCATCATCAAGCTCAAAAAACCCAAAAAAACATTTTACCAAAAGAAGAACTTGTTTGAATGTGAAGCCATTTTCAACAGCTAAGCTACTCTGAGCCCCCCCACATCTGTAGGACCAATAGGTCCATGAGACCTATTCCTAGGTGAAGTGGGTCTGAACCTATTAGGTATAACAGAAAACCCAACAGGAAAAGGTTTAGTAACCCTTAATTCAAACCCTGCCTCACCTAAATGGCTCCACCCACCTTCTGCAACTTTGGATGGTCGCACACTGGTTTCAACAAATGGGGCAAATGGGTGCCTTCAAAAAGCCACAAACCCACATATTGAAAATGAAAACCGTGCTCACTGATAGGCAACAACCTGAACTCATGCTCTTGTTATTACCTGAGTTGACATTAGACCTTGCAATGTTCATCCCTAAGAGCACTACCCACCATGAAAACATGGATCAAAACAAGAACCCAAATGCCCACAAATGTAAAATGCACTTCGTCTTCTCTCTCTGAAATCTCCAAAATCTCTCTCCCCAAGGATTTTTTTTCTTCCACTCTCTGATATGCTATTTCTTGCAAAGCATCCCCTTTTTCTCACTTTATAGCGGGCATCTCCTAAAATGTAAAAAACAATTCACAAATATTCCACATTAACCATGAAAGACTAACACAATCAGAATCTGAATCCCCTGCATCGATTGCACATCCATGGATTGAAAAAATAGATCAAAACCCATAAAAAGAGGAAAGCGTTATTTGGGGTGTTTGTGAGTTCATAGCTTTAAGAGTGCCAGAGCAAGTTGCAGGGGGCAGCTTGAGAGAGATTGGTTTTGCACCTAATTTTGTATAAGGCTGAGGCCCTAAAACAATCAAAGTAAGGCGCACCTGTAAAGAGTGTTGAACGATATCATTTGTATCGTAACTCTTGATGATAGCTTGAAAATTTATTTTCATCTCTAATTATAGAATTTAGAGCTTCAAAACTAGTGTAGATCAATAGAAACTGAAAACACTTAGAAAATCTTGAAAATTGACGGTCTAGATAGTGCATTACAAGATATACTACTTCCCTTCTAAGATTTTAAATTTTTTTTTTATATCAATGTATCTCAAGGTTGAGAAGATTAAATTTGAGGTTTTTTGGGCATCGAAACAACTTCTTCTAGTGAATTTTTGATGTTCGTTTTAGGTTGATTGTTCAAGGCTTATATAAACTTTTTTCAAAAAAGAGACAATAGAATGGGGCTTTTTTGATGGGGCTTGAGAAAAAAGCAGTGTTAAATTTATTTGTTTTTGGGTAATTACCAAAAAAAGGCTTAAATCTTATAAAAATCTAGGTCTACACCCATTTTTCCACGCTAATACCTTTGCTTGAGTTCTTTGTGCACTTGCTTTCAGAGACATTTATGTGCCGTTTTTAGGGAAAAGTCCTATCAACTTCGATACATAAGTTGCTAATTTGCAAATAGAAATATTAGAATGAACCTGATGTCATGAAAATGTGAATGCTTGAAAACAACTAAACTATAAAAAAAACAATGATAAAAACCAGGAAAAAGTTTATATAAGGTTGCAACCTTAAAATGTAGAATTAAAGTTGTACCTCAAAAATCCATCATAAAAAGGTTTTGTTTGGATGTTGGAAAACCTTCTAATTGATCATCTCGACATCAAAATTTATAAATATGAAAAGACAAAAAGATTTCGAATCCGCGAAATAGTGTATCATGCAATACATTTTCTGGACCGTCTATTTTCAAGATTTTCATGTGTTTATAGATCTACTTGATTTGAACCAGTTTTAGAGTTTAAAATTTTATAATTAGAGATGAAAATAGACTCTCAAGCTATGTTAAGAATTTTTAATATCAACATTACATTTATGATAAAAATTAGGTGTGCGCTTTAATAAGATTGTTTACGGTTACAGCCTTATACAAACCACACCTTAAAAACAATAAAGAAAAAAAATAACAATAAAAAAACCAAGAGAGAGGGACACAAGCGAGAGAGACATGTGTCTAGCACCTACAAGGGGCATTGAGTGGGTGCTATAAGCATCACAACTATTTTTATTACGGCACAAACAATGCCGTGATGCTATCAAGGCTTTGATAGAGGAACCAGGTGCATGAAGGCATATGGGGCAAAAATAAGAATAATATGAGGAATCAGGGATGGTAGATTTCAAAGAATTTGACTACTTTTTCAAAATTTTTGGACAAAAAAGATTATTTTTTATACTTTATTTTTTTAGGGAAGGTTACGAACTGGTTTATGGAAAGTGGCCACTTATCTCATGGGATGCATAACCATTTTGCCAGGTTTTGGGTTCCTTTTGGTAAACTGGTTGTGCGTGGGATCAAGTTTTTTTTTGGGTAAGTAAAAATATGTAAGTTTTTTGAAAAATTAGTATTAACCTTACCATGGGCCCGACAACATTACTGCGAGGGCGGGATCCATGCCATGTGTGGGATCAAGTTTCGCCTGTCTTTCATAACATTCAAATGTTGGCAACTAGAAAATTCACATGAAGAGATTTGAATGGTTGTTTACTATTTAGGCATATTTTTGTATCATAGTACCCAACACCAGTTCTTTTCTATATTGAGTATGGAGTTAGAGCATATATGGCAACCTGGGCTTAAAACCTAGGGACGGCCATTGAGGTCTATCTTACCACAAAAATTCGTAAAAGTCAAGGGCTGGACAACCCATTCATTTTACTTCGACAAGAATCTGGTAACTTGTATCCAAGAAAACTGCAAAAATACTAAAAGATGGTGAACATACCCCAAAATGAACACATACTAGGGTTTATTTAGGAGGATCCTCATTTCAGGTGATGAAGAGCCTCATAAATAAAAGTAGTGAGCTTGGTGTTGTGACACAAAGCCATGATCGGATGGCCAATAAGTGTCATTGTTTAAAACAGGGTTAAAACGAGTGCAGAAGGTCACCAAATTTAACTTATCTAATATACCCCAAGATATCCCTAAAAACTTAGCTGTTATGATATCAGATGTCCAAGATATGGAGGAAACATATGTGTTGTATGGGAAAAGGGGTAAAACTAAAATGAAGACCCTAGGAAATGATACTCAACAGATCCCAAACTCTTAAGAAAGGTGGAAAATCGTTCAAAACTCTTTTCAAAATTTGGGGTCAATCTGACATCATATAGTATCATTTACTAAAAGTTTGGGGGTGCAGTATGCTAATCAACAATTTTACAGAGGTGATATGTCCCAAACCCCAAGGAGAATTGACCCGGGCTATGGATATTTGTTATTTGATGCGAGAAATTTCAATCAAGTTATATATCTTGGGGGGTTCTTACTTTGGATCATGAAAAACATATAGAGAGAATTTGGGATGTGCAGTCTGCAATCAGGATGACCTCTGGTCACATTTCTAGTGATTTCTCCCTATTTGGGAAGGAAGGGGGGGGGGGGGAACTTTTGTGATGAGACTGGATCATAGGGATTATTAGTTCAATCACTTTCCAACCATATATTATATGTCATGATCCCCTTCAAGATTGGTGGTGACTTTGAGGCCAAATTGGGATTCATTTTTGTAATACCACTAAAACCATACTTAAACATAGTTTTGTTGAAAGCCCACAAAAATCCCAAAACTCCTTCAAATCTTGAAAATTTTGGATGAAATTTATTGCAAAATGTTCTTTTGGTGATGGTTTACTATATTTTTGTGAAAAATGGCTACATATTGGCAAGAAATGGCGAATAAACAATGAACATGGTGGTCATATAGAATCCCAAGTTTCAAAAGGTAAAATCTTGACCAACATAATTACCTTTTTGGAAAGCGAGAAAATAAAGTTGATTTTCCATCTATTTACCATCTTAAAAGCTAATTTTCTACCCAAGTTTGAAATCATCTCTGTATAAAACCAGTGTTCCAAAAAGCAGACAACCCAGTGCTTGGGTGGCTGCCTAGGCGGATTTGGGGGCTTGGGCACATCGCCCAGGCCTAGGCGCCTTAAAAACATGGTGGTCCCTGGGCACCCAAGAAATTGCCCAGGCAGCCGCCCAGAGGCAGAAATTGCTTTCGATGGGGGCATTTTTTATCCATTTTTTTGATACCAAGGGGCTAAAAATGGGGATTTTAGGTTAATTTAAAACCTAAAACTTATTGGAGCCCATTTTTGAGAGAGAAAGCCTAAAAAAAACTATTTTTTTGGTGATTTCTTTAGGATTGAAGGGTTTCTCAAAATTATGATAAATTGATCAAAACATCACCTATTGATATTAGATTTAATTTTTGATGTTTTATAAATCTATTAGGGGGTTTTTCAGAAGATTTTGAGTCATTGGAAGCATCTTTGAGGTGGAAGTTTGGAGATTGAGCAATCAAACTCAAAGTAAGTGATTTTTTTTTATTGCTTGTATAAATTGCATTATTTTGAGATGTCTTTTTCGGAATCTAATAGGAATGGTGATCTTGGTTATAAATATAGCTACAACCTAGATCCTAATGATAAAAATTGCATAAGATGCAATTTTTGTGAGAATGATACAAAAGGGGGCATAAACCGGTTCAAGAAACATCTTTACGGTATCATGAGGGATGTTGGCCCATGTAAAAAGACTACTGATGCTGTTAAAAATGAAATAATCAATTTTTTGAATATGGTAAAAATAAAAAAAGATGAGAGATTTACCTCCATAGAGATTAGGTCGGAGGTTTGGGTCAATTATGATGATGATGATAGTGATGAGGATGGGATTGGGGAGAGATGTCAAGAGGTAGAAGTAGAACAATCCATTATTAGGGGAAAGCGAAAGGGAGTTGTGATTACTTCTTTTCTGGTTCTGAGAGTAAGAAGCCTCGGGTTAGAGGTCCTATGGATACTTTTTGCTTCAGCTTGACCCTGAGGTTGCAGGAGAGAAACAAAGAAGCAAACCACAATTGAAAATAGAATGAAGAAGGAAGAGAGATATAAAACTGCTTATTATCTTGCTACATGGTTTTATAAGGTGAGCATTCCTTTCAATACCGCTCGCTTAAGCAGCTTCTATGCCACGGTAGAGGCAATTGGCCAATTTGGGCATGGGATGAAACCCGTAATCCCCATATGAGCTTTCAGAGCCTCTTTTGAAAATGGTGATGAGTGTCACGAAGGAAGCTATAGATGTTAAGAAGGATGCATGAGCTCAGTATGGGGTTTTTATTATGACTGATGCTTGGAGTGATATGAAGAGAAGATGTTAGATGCATTTGCTATGTGAATTGTCCTTAGGACTATTTTATTGAGGTCTGTTAATGCCTCTGATCATATCCATGATGCTCATTACATATTCCATGTTTTAGAGAAGAGCATTAAGGAGGTCAGGGAGCATCATGTTGTATAGGTTGTCACAGACAATGCTGCTCATAAATGTTGTTGCAACTAATTTGTTGCTATAGCTTATCCTAAAATCTTTTAGATACCATATGTAATACATTGTATATACCTCATGCTTGAGGCTCTTGGCGGTTTAATCGAGATATCATGTGCAGTGAACAAGCAATTACAAATTTCATTTATGACCACCATCTCACCCTCAGCATGATGCGTGAATTTACAACGAAGAAAGAGATTGTGAGGCCTGGGGTCATGAGATTTACGACCTGGTACTTATGGCTAGATATCATACATTCGAGGAGAGTGCAGTTGAGGTAGATGTTTACCTCGGATGACTGGAGATCATGCAAGTGGTCCAAGGATCAAGTTGGGAAGAAGGTGAGAGACATTATCATTTCTAAGGGCTTCTTGTCAAAGTCTTTCACATGGTTGATAGTGACAAGCCTTCTATGGGCTATATATATGAGGCTATAGAGAAATACAAAAGAGAGATAGCCCAAAATTGTGATGATGATGAGAACTGCTACAAGCTTGTTTGGGAGATTATTGATGAGAATTGGGATACGCATCTACATTGGCCATTGCATGCAGCTAGTTATTATTTGAACCCAGATTTTTTTTTATGTTGATAAGGATATACACACAAATAACACAATTATGACTGGATTTAATAAGTTTGTAGATGTGTTAGTCCCTAATCTTGATATCCAGGATCTTATATGTGCTGATGAGCTAATAAATTACAGGTGCTCTTTAAAGTTTTTTGGGAGTCCAAAGGCGATGAAGCAAAGTATCAAAATTGATCCAGATAGTAATAATATTATTAAGTTCATCAAGTTTAAGTAATAAAGTTTCATTTTCATAATTTTTATTTATTTATGATTTTATTCTATATCTTTGCAGCCAATTGGTGGAGCCAACATGGGTGTAGTTCTCCAAATTTACAAAAGTTGGCCATTCGGATCTCAAACCTAACCACTTTCTCATCCGGTTGTGAGCGCAATTGGACTACTTTTGAAGGGGTAAGGCCATAAGGGTAATTTGTATAGTTGCATTAATAATACATGAACCATAGATTTTCATTAGCTTCATTTGATTTTGTTAGATTCATACAAAGAGAAGGAACATGCTTGAATCAAAGTGGCTCAATGACCTAGTCTATACCAAGTATAATCAATTCTTGAATGACAGGTTTGCTAAGAGAGATAAGAGAGATCCCATCATATTAAAAAATATAAACAATATTATGGAGTAGTTAGTTGATGATGATGAAGTCGAGGGGCATGAAGGATTGACATGGGTTATGGTCATAGATGCTTCAGGGACATCAGCTAACCTTCTTAGGGCCACTAGATCTTTTGTACGGAGAACGAGGGTGGAGGAGTAAGAGGAGGAAGAAGAGGCAGGTTTAGAAGTGACGGACGAGGACGACCAATATGTCGAGGACGGTGGCGACTCCGATGAATATGATGCCAGTACAATGAACCATAATTTTTCTGATGATGAATGATGAATGTTGAATAATTATTAAACTTTGAACTTTGATTGAACTATGAAAAATAAATTTTAAATTTTAATTGGATGTGGAATATGGACCGACTTATGGTTATCCTTATCGAATGTGTGCTAATGTATAATATACTTTAAATTCTGATATGTCCCAAATACCTAATTCTTATATTTTATACAATATATAACTGTATAATCCTTTTTGGATTCAACTGAGCCGCCAGGTTCTGGGCGCCCGCTTAGGTGCTGGGTGGCTTGGATCCCCCAGGCTGCCTAGGACCCACCTAGTGCTTTTTGAAACACTGTATAAAACCCAACCCTAAGCTATTTTGAGGGTTGGATATCATTTGCTAGCTTAGAAGTGTAGAGATTTCCAAAGAGAGAAAGCATTATAGTAAAATAAAATATATTATTAAATAAAGCTTGAAAGCTTGTGAATCTACTGTTAGAAAAAAAAAATTCTAATTTGTAGTCTAACAAATAATTATAAAAAGATAATATTATCCACAATATTAAGTGGGTTGGTTATTCAATATTAAGATAAGGATCATTGATAACCATCTCTCCCACTCTCTCTTAAAAATAACTCCCTATGATGTGTTAGGGTTAAGAAAATAAAAGAAGGACATAAGGTAGTTCTGGTTCATTCTTCATAAGAAAGTTTTCTATCAAGCTTGGAGGGGAAAAGATGTGAAAGTTAGATCACTCGTTAGATCAGCACCAGAAGCCGTGTCGTCAGGGTTAATTTACATTCTTGTTTTTTTGGTAATCATGAACAACGATATGAGAAAGATTTATATGTTTTTTAGATTCTTAAAACTATAAATATTTAATTAATTTCATATGTGGTATCAAAGCAATGGTTCGTTTGTTCATGAATACTGACTGCAATAAAGTTTTTATATGGGCAACTTTTCTCGTGACAGTCGACGCAGGGCATTTCTCTCTCTCTCTAGTTTTTTAATTATTCAGGCTATGAGAAAAGAAATAAACAAAACTCTTTTTTTGTCTAATACATTCTTTCCGTATCTTTCTTTCTCCGCATTTCCTTTTATCCTCGTTTTTGTAATTTTCTGAAGTTTTAAGGGTGCAAATAATGCCCTGCAGGTATCCTCTTGGGTTGGAGCTCTTGTTCCATTTAATGGGCGTTGATTTGATTTTGTCATTTTAGAGTCTTAAAAAAAAAGAAAAAAAAAAGAAAAAAAAAAAGTACGCCTCGTTTGTGTTCCATTGCTTTATATTTAAAAAGGCTTCTTGGAAACTTGGTAGGTCATGGCTTCCTCCTGAAAAGGTCGAAAGGAAATAAATTATAATGAAACTACAAGGATAAAGGGAAATAGCCTACAAATAACGGAATAAAAAGGGTGTAAAGCTCTAAACCATCAAAATAAGGTACATCTTTGTCGAAAGATGTTTTAATAGTGATATCTTTGTGATGATTTGAAAATTTATTTTCATATATAATTATCAAATTTAAAGCTTCAAAAATAGTGTAGATCAATTAGATTTACGAAAACTTGAAAATCTTGAAAATTAATGGTCCAAAAATGCATTATAAGATGTACTATTTTCAAAACTTGAAATCTATTTTTTTCTCATGTCTATGCATATTGAGATTGAGATGATCAATTTGGGGATATTTGAGCATCAAAGCAACCTCTTCTAGTGAAATTTTTGAGATGCACCCTAATTAGATTGTTTAGAGTCTTACACTTACATGAACTTTTTCCATATCGAAACAGAAAAGCGTAAGCTACTGAGAGTGAAAGAGAGAGACTATTTTTTTCCAGTCCATTGAGATTAGGGAGGCGTGGGTGTTAGTGTAACGGAGATGGATTATAGGGACCGACGTAATGCGTGAATTGTAGAGAGTCTTGAGTATTTTTGTATGCTATTTTTTAAATAAATAAATGAAATATTTTTTGTTTCTAGATTTGGAGTGGCCGTGTGCACCTGATCTCTAGTGCGTGCACTATTTTATCCTTGTGTTTTTCTGGTTATGGGCGCTCTTTTTTCCTAGCGTGACTCAATAATAAAATTAAATATTAAAGAAATAAAAGGTTGGGTGCTTCTTAATTTAAACCAACCAATTAGGAATGATGGTGTAATCGCCAAACTTGTGCAATTATGAAAACTTGAATGGTATTGAATGGAAAAATTGCGGAAATATTCGTTTTAGTTATTGTTATTATCAAAATACCAAATATTTTATGTTATTACTCGTATGTCCATTTTTTTCACTTCATAATTTTTTTTTTTTAAAATACAATTTTGCCCATTTTCACTTTTTAGATTTTAGTTTTTGAAAGACCGAAAATGACCTTGACAGTTTAAAATATTGTTTTAAAAATCGGTGATTCGATTCGGAATCGGGAATCACCGAGACCGTGTTGGATCCGAGGAAAATATGGGATTCAACCATTTTTTATATTGGAAATCGCTTGCTGACATCATAAATCGGACTGCTAACATCATAAATTGGATGTCATAAATCGGATTGCTGACATCATAAATCAAACACATTACCAGTTTCTACCGGTTTTGATGTTTTGAAACTGGATTGGATTGAGGAATGGGCACTTCTGATTATTTTTTATAAAAGAATGGGCCCTATCCAAGTGGGATCACATGGGCCATTTCTCCAACAATGTAGCCCCAACCATTTGACTCCTTACATGCAAGCTATGAGGCTAGTTGTGAGCATTTTATAGATTTTGAAGTTCTTGCATCTCTTTGATGTTGGACAAGTCCCATTCCTCCCATTTCAAATCACAATAATATCTCTCTCCTTTTAACCAACTAATATCTATCTCTCTCTACCCCCGACCACCCTGACTAACTAATATATCTCTCTCTCCACCCCCTCAAGCCACCCACAGCTAACTAATATCTCTCTCTCCACCGCCTCGTGCCTCCACCCCTGCTCAAATACTTTAGCATGTGTCTATCTAGTAATCTACTATAAAATTTTAATTATATGAATATGGTCACATTAAAATTAATTTACTATTATTATGTTGAATGAATAGAATATAATTATATAAAAATTATTAACTTATTTAATATAATTATGTTAAAATTGTTATTTTTATATTAAATTTATTATTATTATAAATACATTCAAACATCACATAATTTAATATATTAAATTGCTTTGTATTTAACAAATTATTATTGTTATATAGGTTATGTTATTTTCATATTTAGTCTAGATTGTATTTTTAAATAATATATTTTAATTTTTACAAAATATTAATAAATAATTTATTGTTAATTTGTTATTATTACAATAACCTATTTTATACAATAATAAAAATTTGATATAATTTTGAATTGTATTGAGTTGTTATATAGAAATTCTTGAATCATATTTATTATAATTAATAATTACATATTGATAACAAAATCTTGTATTTTATATATTAATTATCTATCTAGAAATGAAAATAACGTCTCAATATTTACCTATTTTTACAGAGTAACAAAAATACATAATGCACCACTCCTAATTTCTTTTAGAAACTAATAAAATACTATTTTTAGAGATTTATAGTGATTTTTTGAAAAACGTTTGGGACAAAATTACCAATTCAGCTGATTCTTTGAACCAATCTACCAATCTACCGATCTGACACGAGTATGGGTGACATCGATTCGCGTCACCGTTCCGTATTTTTAAACACTGGTTTAAAACATTATGCTCTGCGTCTAACGCTCTCTATGTATCTAAGTCTAGAAGCTATTGCTTTGTGTGTTTCTCAAAAAACCTCTCTCACAAAAAACCTAACCCTATAGCTTTGGATTACCTCATAAGCACCAGATTTTTTAAGAATTTTGATGGCATTTCTTTGATTTTGAAGGCATTTCACGGATTTCTGATCTATAGTGAAGCTATGTATAGCATTTCTCAAATTTTGAAGGTATTTCACGGATTTTTGATCCATAATGAAGGTAAAGTGATTTGTGAATCCATTTTAGATATTTAGATTGTATAAGATTTTGGTTTAGGGTTTCACACTTTAGTATGAAATGTCCATTTAGGGTTTATTTGACAGATTTCACGGTTGTATAAGCATGGAAATGTGTTTCAATGATATTTGGGGTTTTTAAGAACTAGAAATTTGGGGTTTTTTTTTAGAACTAGAAATTTATACACGCTATTGGGTTAAGTATGCTTTTTATCTGTAAATTTTAGTGTATGCAAGGAAATTTACAAAGCTGTGATTGATCATGTCTGTGAGGTAATGCATTTGCATATATTGTCGATGTGTTGCTTTGCTTTGAATGCTGAGCAGATTTATGATTATATTGTATTGTGTATTAACTTTGATAGTCTTGGATAGTTTTAAGTACATATTTGTGATAGATATAGTGATATCTTAGAAAAGGGTTGATTTTTCTTGTTGATAGAATGAGTATCTTAAAAATGAAAATTTCTATCTGATTTATGATGCATGTATTGAACATTGTGCAAATGGTTGTGGTTTTAGGAGTACACATGAAATAAATAACTTTATGCTTTATGCTTCAATATTTTGGATAGAATAAATCGTGACTAGATTTATTTGAGAGCTTATTAAATATGTAAATTTGTGACCATTTATTTGGAGGTTTAATCTATGACTTAGCATTGTTTTTTTGATTCTATATGCAAGTGCATGATGAGTTCTTGGTATCCCGATGTTCATTCCTTTGTATTATCTTGTTCTTTTCATAGATTAGTTCTTGTTATTGTAATTGCTAATGGTAAAGAAAGGAAAATGATGATAAGCCAAGTATGGGACTTGTATTATAACCTATAGGTTTAGTTGAAGAGTTTCATAACACTAGGTTATGGTCTAAAACTGACCGCCTTTTCCATTAAATAATAGCATGTCATTATTGTTTATCAATTATTCAGTTAAATTTTGCATATGTAACCTTGCGATTAACAAGATGACCACATGGGGTTCCAGTAATTATGGATCGTATCCCTCCAGAAGGAGGATATCCAAGAGGTCTTGAGGACCCTAGTTTGCTACAACTGAATACTGATCATTCATCCTATTATATTTGGGAAGGACATGTATATTCATATATTCATCTTCTCTTCCCATTAGTTCGTTATTTTTTAATAAATTGTAGTCTTTTTAAACATCATACGGGAAGTACATGTATATGTGTTGTGACCCATATATTGTCTATTTATTGTATTTCAGGAAAAACAAAGAAATAAGAATTGATGAAAAAACTCATCAATTAAACGATTGGCATCTAACCAATGAGCAAGTTCAATTAGTGAATAGGTACTCTATCTATTATCCGGTCAGGTCGAATAGACCATCCCTTGATCCTAGCCAATGCAAAGAGGTGGCATTATGAGACCAATTCTTTTCATTACAATGTTCAAATTGGTGAGATGACACCTACATTATTTAATGCTCACAAGATCTTGGGTCTGGCTGTGGATGACGATCATGTTATATGTCGTCCAATTAGTGACCTCCGAAAGTTTATAGAAAACCAATTGGGTGAAGTCCCCACTGGAGGTAACTTAGCAGTCATCAAGCACTCATAGTTGAAAGCCAAATTTCAACAATTGCCACCTGAGTTCTTAGGTACACCCGTGCCTACCTGATCTTCCTCATCAGTGTCACCATTTTCTCAGATTCATTGCAAGTAACAATGCCAACCAGGTATTTGAAATTCTTTGAGGATATTGAGGAAGCTAACATATATGCTTGGGGTGCTGCAGCCCTCGCTTTTCTATATCGTTTCCTCAGAAAGGCTTGTACTTTCAAGCGAAGACATTGTTGTGGTTCAACCACTCTCATGCACATAAATTATATTTTCATATCTTACATAAGCGTAATAGTTTAGACTAGTTTTAAAAAATAATTATAGTTTATCATATCTTGATATAATGCAGTGTTGGTCCTATGAGCATATTATGCATAGAGCTGCTTAGGTAGTTGCTAGCAGCTCTAGCTAATATTGACGATGATAGTGCTTATTAAACCCTATACTTTTCTGATCTTTGACAGTTGGGATGGTTGTATGTCACATGTGTACCACTGTGGATCTTGTACATTTCCATCTCAGTGCGTTCATGGGTAAATACTCAAGGTCTCAAGCCGTAATAGTATGGGAATTGTCATGGGGTGTAATTTTTCAACTAACACCGTGCAACCTTGACTCTTAGCCTGGCTGCTAAGGGTCAAGTTCAGCCTTCTACACACATCCTGAGTTAGGGACTTCATGCACACTCACACTAAGCACACACAACAAAAGGGTCTAAGGGCTAAGCCCATTTTATTAAGCTTTACAATTGCTTGTATATACTGCAACAGATGCCCCTTCAAGGTTCTGGGCCAGGGGCTTATATAGCCCCATTTATATCAGCTACACCAGTTTGAATCATCCTACATGTCGTAGCCAACCACACACTAGGGCCTGGTCTTGAGCAGCGGGCAGGCATGCATGCTGCCCACGTCCTGAGCGGTTACACCTTGAGGCATCTAGCCTCAGCCACGTCTTGGGGTGAGGCCTGGTTGACACACCACCACCGTCATGCACCGTAACTGCCGCCCCTCTTTATAGTCCACCTCTCAGCCGTTCTGCCATGTCCATGCCATTACACCACATCATCCACCCTGGTTCATTTGAATTTCGAACCTTGGCGCCTCCTAGCTCACAAGAGCCAACAAACCCCACGGACTGCTCTTGCCTTGCTGTGGTACGTAGGCTCTTGCACCTGTGCACCTTATGATGCCCTTGTCCACTGCTGCCCGCCACGTGGCCCAAGGCTCAAACCTTACGCTCAAGTATAGGTGGAGTCTTAAATCGCTCCGTTCTGAAATGCGTTCGCACCTAGCATCAAATTAGCATAACTTTGCCTGTTGCACACCTGAGGCTTGGTCATGCACCGGACTGGTGCGCAAGGCTAGCAGGGTAGCATCTAGGGCCAATAGAAGGGCCAGGCAAGGCTTCAAGCTGGCACCAAGGGAGGTTTGCCAATCTCCCCCTTAACCAAGGTGCATACAACCAGTAGGGGTCATGACAAGAATCCTCTAATCGAGATCTTCTTTTTTTTAATATTTATTTTAATAAACCATAAAGTTATAAGATGTGGCATCCACCACCTTGAATATCATGGTTTTAAAAAAACAGATTGGCGACTTGGATCGTCAACCCCAAAAATTATGTTGGATCGGTAGATCGGCATGTCGGAACGGAGAATCGGCCGAATTGGCAAGTTTCATCTCAAAATATTTTTAAAAGTTCACTATAAATATCTAAAAATAGTGTTCTTTTAGTTTCTAAAAGAAATTAGGAGTGTTGCATTATGTATTTTTATTAATTTGTAAAAGTAGATAAATACTGAGATGTTTTTCAGTCTGGATGTGTGTATAATTATTAATTATAAGATCGTATGATAACATTCAAAATAATTTAAAAATATTAGAAAGAACTTCCATATTATAAGATTAAAAAATAATTTCTCATATAAAGTGAAATTAATATCACATCTAAGTATCAAACATTTATTAATTCACTTTACTCATCCAAAATTATCACAACCTCACTAACTATAATATTATATATTGATCTTTAAATTGTTGGTTTATATTTTATAATTATTTTACTATACAAATAAAAATAAATCTAAAATATCTTCCAATATCATCTAATTTAAATTTTTTTATTTAAAGCTATAAGAAAAATAATATATTACGTAAGTTAGAATACAAACAAATTATTAAATAAAATAGAAGATTTGGTTATCAATGTATAATTATTATTAATAATATTATAATATTATAATATTATAATAAACATGATTAAAAAATTATTAGAATTAAAAAAAACATAATAATTTCTCAAAAATCTAGTTTTTTAGGTTTCTTAAAGAAATTATGTCAATTTCCATTATGGTTTTTAATTATTTTAGCGAAAGTGCGTCAATACTGAAAACCTATCTAATGGGTTTTTGGTGATCATTGCACTCATTTCACAGTAAATAATTTGTTGGCTTTTTAATATAAGAAATACCTTATTAAAAAAAAATAAAGCAATGCAGTGTATAAATAGTTCCTACTGAATCTCTTTGTTTTTTGCATTAATTCTCCTTTTATTATTTTACCTATTTAATGCTTTCTGCAATTTTTTTATGAGCCGAATGTTGGTGAGCCATGCCCATTATATCTCTTATGAAACTAAAAAAAAGACCTAGATAAATTGTCCACAAATAAATGTTTCACAATAGGATGATTTGGAGCATTATCGTAGTCATTACAAATGTTCTGAAATTTTTAGTTTTAAAAAAATCGCCGTGGAGCTTATACTTAAGTCTATTTGAATAAAGGAAAAAGTTTATGTAAAGATGCAACCTTATAATGTAAAACTACGGATGCACCTCAATATCCATTGGAAAAAATAGTTTTAATGTTGAAAAACCTTTTGATTGATCATCTCGACATCGAGATGTATGACCGTGAAAAATAAAAAGATTTTAAGTCTCAGAAATAGTGCATTTTACAACATATTATCTACACAGTCCATTTTCAAGATTTTCATATGTTTATAGATCTACTTGATTTTAACCGTTTTTGAATTTTAAAATTTTATAATTAGATATAAAAATAGATTTTGAGATAATCCTAAGTATATTTTACATAAAAATTATATAGCATATAAAATTTGAAGGTGCACCATATCTCTACAGCTACGGATGCATCCGTATGCCAACTGCACCCTTGAATAAATAGGCAAAAAAATAACCACACGAGGCACAAATGGAGTGCATTTTTAGAACCTTATAAAGTTCGGTCTTTTTTTGTTCACAAACAAATATCCCTCATCTTTGCATGTCAGGGGCCAAGCCCTTATAAAAGGCATAAAAGTTTGAAGTCCATGGAAGGTCTTTAATGGGATGCCATAAGAATATGCAATAAAGTAGCTTTAGAAAAAAAATCAACACAGATGTGGGACCACTTTTATGTAATAAAATATGCAATATAAAAATAATGGAAACAAATATAAAGTAGGACAAATGAAAATAAAAAGATAAATGAAAACAAAGCAAGCTGGCTCTGATATTATAAGATCTGGATTGACAGGACCGGTTCGGATCTGGATCACCGTTTTTTAAAGTATTTCTAAATACCATTCCTAAAACTATAATCCTCTCGTTACAAAGCAACCACATGCTTATTATAAAGCGAACACATGGATGGCTTAAATTTATTTACCTGAGGCACTTTAATCAGCAGAGCATCATCAAACTCACTCAGGCAGAGGAATATCATCATCTATTGGAGGAGAAAGATACCAGTCCCCACCTTCACCTCTCACCATTCCCTTGTTCTTCTCCATCCACCATGAAGCCGGCACCAAGCACTCATCCTTGAGGAAATCACAAGATTTATTCACTAGTGCCACACTGCGAGGCACCTTCAAGGAAAACCCCTTCTTTCCTTCCCATCCAGCCACCACATGGATCAAAGCTTGCAGGTTGTGCCAATCACTTGGGTTCAATGAATCCTTTAGATAAGGAGATGCTCTTGTGTCCACCACAAGGTCCACACCAGTTTTCTCATAGTCTAGGAACTTACCTGGATAGAGTGGGATGAGATCTATCGCATTCTTCACATGTAAAACCCTAAGGCTTGGGAGGCTCTTGACCCTGTCATTGAACTCTTTGTTCCCGACTCCGGGGCTGCCGAAAACAAAGGCGGTCACCGGAAATGGTGGCTTGCTGCCCACCATGTTCAACCCATTGGCCACCACATCAAAGGAACTCAGTATGGCTAGGCATGCACCAAGGCTATGCCCAACCATGGTTATGCTCAACTCCTCATCTTTGTACCTCTGAACAAGCTCCCTTATCTTGCTAAAGAGTTGGACCCTGGCACTTGTTTTGGTGAATGGAGATTTGGGGTCATCAGAGGTCTAGATTGTGTACCAACCGTCCATGACCTTAGGCTCATCGTCGTCCTCCCCCCTTCCTAGGAATCTCTCGAACCGATGTTTGAGGGGGCTATCATCGTCGAAGTCCTCGGAAGGGGGTAAAAGGGAGGCAATGGATTCGAGAGAGGGACTAAACACATTCATCCATTCCAAGTCCCGGATTGTCCCACGATAAGCGACCACTATGTCTCTCCTGCCCAGGTTCTGGCTAAAAGTATCGGACGATATCGCCACATAACCGATCCAATTGGATTCCCTACTCCAAGCCTCACGAGAGAGGGAGTGGAGCAAAAAGGATGCCGGAATATCGATCTTTGCAGTGCCGTAAAGGAAACCAGCGACTCGATAATCGGTGCCGGAGGCAGCATCAGATGATTCAGCAGTGTTGGACACATGAGGTGGTGCTAAGCCCACCTTTGTGAAGAAGGATCTCTTTCCACAGCGACTGCTGCCACAATACTTGGAGTGTGGATCACTGTTGAAGGCGTCGTAGGTGGCCTGGCAAAGGTCGCCATACCGCAGGATTATCTCTCGAAGGCCTTCATTGAGGGGCTCAAGCAGTCCTTCCCACTGCTTGCTTCCATGTAGCTCTTGCCATGCCTTCTCATGTGAACCCATGCTTTCTCTTGTCTTTTCACTGTTCTTTTCTTTTCGCTAAGGGGACTTGAAAGCCTTATCCCATAAGAGGGGCCTCAAGGTACGCATAAAAGGTTTTCACTTTTCTTTTCTTTTCTCTAAGGGGACTTGAAAGCCTTATCTCATATGAGAGGCCTCAGGGTACGCATAAAAGATAAGATCACTTGCACAATAAAGCTGAATGCAGTATGTGCAGTTTTTTCCTTTTTTTTTTTTTTTAATTAATTAATTAATTAATTTTTAAAATATATGCAGATTTAATAGTGACAGAATGGCCCCATCGTATTAGTGCATATTTTACACATTGGGATAAGGAAGTGGTGGATGGCCAAGAGTAAGGCTTGCCCCACCACCTTCATAATGCTGCACCTTTTTTAATCAATTTCAACCATGCATATTATTAGACCAAAAAAATCAATTTCCAGGGTTGCCCTTAAGAAGCTCCAAAGGGTAGCATAAAATGGTCGTGATCATGGGCAGTTGTGGTGTTAAGAGCTCTTACCATCAGGTAACCACCTCTATTTTCGGTTCTACTCTCTCTCTTACTTTCCTATTTTTATTGTACCTTGCCTAATGCTTTTTTTTTTTTTTGGGACAGATGTTCAAAACTTCTATTGATGACTAATTAAAAAAGATTACATTAAAGGAGATCAAAAGCAAAGGCCATGAAGCACCTCCCTTAGCCAAAGAGTCAGCAAGTGAGTTTGCTTCTCGGTAAACATGGGAGAAGGAAAATGAAAAACGTTCGACCAGGTCCATGATTTACAACCAAATAGAACGGAGCTCCCATGAAACCCGTTGTTCTTTTTTGCACTACTTAATCACATTCAAAGAATCTCCTTCAACCGAAATATTCGTTCTCAGATTCTTCTCAAACAAAAATTTCACCCTACACAAAAAAGCACTTAATTCAACATAATTTGTTGTTTTGACCCCAATCGGACCAGCAAAGGAGAGAATTATAGAACCCAAGGAATCATGTACTACACCACTAATTCCAGCAATACCTGGGTTTCCCAGAGAACTCCCATCAAAGTTAAGCTTAATACATCCAGCAGAAGGAGTAGTCCAAAAACATCGTGGTCTACTACGAGCATACCCAAGGAGAAAGAGGCTGCTAAGGTTTGCCATCACATCAGCTTTTGGAATCCCCCATCATTCTTTTGTCACAGACAACTATAACCAAATCGAGTGCTTGATGTTTGTTAAAAGTTTCTCAAAGGGTAGGGAGTTACCTTCAAAGGTTCTTGTATTCCTCTCCTTCTAGATTTCCCAAAGGATGACACCTTTAGAGATTTTCCAAATTAAGTTACCTATCACAGGAAAATGGGCGATAGAAAATTGAGAAACAATCCCTTCAACCGATTGAGGAAGCACCATATGAACCCCAAGGGTACCAAACAACTGGTTCCAAATTTGTGTTGTAAAAGAACAGTGAATAAGCAAGTATGCACCCAACTCCCCATCAGCTTTACACAGTAAACAGACATTGGGTAAGATTTTCCCCCTTTTTTATCAAGTTGTCAATGGTTAAAATCTTATTCAGAGATGCAAGCCAAATAAAATTGCCTAATGCTTTAACTTTGGAATTTTGATGAGATCCGGAGTGTTAGCGCTGATATGGTAACACCTTACAGTCTTTGTTTCATTTAGTAGTAAAGAGCAACAGTGCATTGTCGAGAAAAAACAAATAGTGTTGATAGTTATGCCTCGAATCCTTGTTTTATAGGATTAGTTCCCTTATCTTTTAGATTTTATATTTTTAGATAATTCTATATTGTTTTGGTACTCTTGTTTAGTTACTATTATAGGAGCTTCTCTTGAAATCCTATTTAGATTAGGATGGGGCTTGAGTCCTTATGGATAAAACATAAATTAGTATCCATAAAGTTAGGAAAAGTAGAGAGGAGGCCATCATGTATCATTTTATGGGGGATTACTTTTTCTATATATTGAGTGTATTGTAGAGAGAGAAAACATAATGAAAAGAAGGGGATCTTTTGGGTTTTTTGTACAAAGAGAAAATTGTAGAGAGAAGGCATTATAGGAGATTGGGTTTCTTCTCAAGTTCTCTCATATATGAGTTTCTTGTAATTTTCTCTCATTGATTAGTGGAAAAATATTGATCATCTTCTCCTGTGGATGTAGTCATATCTGTGACATATTATATAAATTCTGGTGTTCTTTTTTCTGTTATTTATTTTTTACTTTGTTTTTCTTGCTTGTTGCATATTCTATTTTTATCGTACTTTATTTGTTAAAAATCAACCCTTCGAGCTTTTTCACACAACAAGTTTTATCAGAGCCTGGTTTGGGGTTGTCGATATGGCGGTAATGGTCTCAAGTGCAAAGTTCAAGTTGGAGAAATTTAATGGCAAAAATAATTTTGAAGTTTGGCAAATCAATGTTCGGGATTTTCTAGTGCAACAAGGTCTACATAAAGCTCTGAAAGAAAAGTCGAAGAAACTGCAATCAATGTCAGATGATGATTGCGAAGACTTAGATCTGAGGGCTATGAGCACTATCTGATTGTGTTTATCGAGTGAAGTGCTATTTAATATCATCAATGAGGATTCACATCAATTATTTGGTCGAAGCTTGAGAGTTTGTATGTGACGAAGTCTCTCACAAATCGACTACTTTTTATGCAAATATTGTACAACTTTAAGCAAATATTGTACAACATGTGGATGAAGGAAGCTATCCAAGAGCACCTAAATCATTTTAATAAAATTCTTTGTAAATTATTGAATATTGGTATTAAAATGGATGATGACGAAAAGGCTACAATTTTATTGTCCTCACTCCCTCATTCGTATGAGTATCTTGTTACAACATTGCTTTATGGAAAAGATTCCATAGAGATATAGGATGTGACTTCAACTCTTCTCTCTAATGAATTGAGGGAGAGCCAAGATAATGCTCAGCCACATGCAAATGATTTAATCTGTTGAGAGAAGTGTAAAGGGACACGAAAGTCAGGGCAGCTCCAAATCCAAATCCAGATCAGGAAAATGTAACATTCATAGTTATTACTACAAGAAAAAGAGGCTTATTAAGAATGATTGTCAGAAACTCAAAGAGATAGAAAAACGAGCATTTGAAGCAGCCAATATAGTTGATAGAAGCTTGGTAAGTGGAACATATAATGTGTTGTCAGTATCGACTAATTGTGATAACTCTAAAAATTCATGGGTTTTTGATTCACGATGTTCTTATGATATGTGCCATCTTCGAGATTCGTGAACCACATACAAGGGCATTGATGGTGGATCAGTTTTGATAGGGAATGATGTAGCTTGCAAAAGCATTGGTGCTGAGACAATTATTATCAAGATGTATGATGGAGTTGTGAGAACATTGACTGATGTTAACATGTTCCAGATCTGAAGAAGAATCTTATCACTTTGGGATCCTTAGATGCTAATGGTTGCAGATTTTTTAAAGAAGGTGGAGTTCTAAAGGTTCTAAATGGTGTTTTGGTTATGATGAAAGACAAGAAGATCGGACCGAATTTATATCTATTGCTTGGGACTACGATCACAAATAGAGCAGTAGTTTTCGTATCTGATATTAGTTGCTTGGGAATACGATCACAAATAGAGCAGCAGTTTTAGTATATGATATTGATGATTATGACTTGACTCAGTTGTGGCATATGCGGTTAGGCCACATGGGTAAGAGAGCTTTGGCGGAACTTAGCAAATGTCAATTGATCAATGGTCTGGAGAAGTGTAAGTTGGACTTCTGTGAGCACATTGTCTATAATAAGACATGTAGGGTGCAGTTTCACACATCAAAACCTGCCACAAAAGACATGCTTGACTATGTTGATTCGGATTTATGGGGCCCTACATTAGGTGCCTCAAAGGCGAATCTTTGTACTTGTTTCCTGCATAGATTGTTTCTCAAAGATGGTATGGATCTAAACATTAAAGAAAAAGACAGATGTATTTAACAAATTCGAGCATTGGAAAGTTATTGTCGAAAGACAGACTGGAAAGAAGGTCAAGTGCTTGAGGATTGATAATGATGGAGAGTACACTTCAATGGAGTTTGTGAATTTTTGCAAGAGCATATGAATTGTTTGTCACTTCACCACTCCGAGGACACTGCAACATAATGGAGTTGTTGAGCACATGAACATGATATGCTGGAGGAGATCTGCAACATGTTGAGTAATGCTAGTTTGTGAAAGGAATTTTGAATAGAAGCGGTCAATATGGTGTGTTACCTCATCAACAGGTCACCATCCACAATAATAAACGATAAAAAACCACAAGATGTTTGGTCTGGTAAACGTGTTGATTATTCTCATTTAAGAAGTTTTGTTGTCCTGCTTATGTTCATGTGAAAGATGATTAGTTAAGTCCCAGATCAAAGAAGTATAATTTCCTTGGTAATGTAGACGAAGTTAAGGGCTATAGAATGTGGTGCGCAGATCCTAAGTCGCTTAAGTTTATTATCAGTTATGATGTTAAATTTGATGAGTTTGCCATGTTAAAGACATTTAGAAAAGTGCGGAAAAAGAAAACTGCAGCAGTAGCGATGCAGTTGAGGTGGAATTAACAATTCTAAAAAATACTCCAAAATATGTGCTAGAAAGTCCTTGTGAAAGAGTAGAAGAAGATGTTGACCATGAGGAGGTCTTTAAGCCTACTCCACGTAAGGAAGAGTCTCAACTTAGAAAGGAAATGAGAATAAAATAGCTAGTGGTGCCGTATGATTTTGAGGGATAGCTTATGCATTGGCTACCACAAGCCAAGAACCATCGACTTTTAAGGAAGCTACACAGGATAGTGACAATAGCAGGTTGAATGATGCCATGGATGAAGAAATGAAGTCTTTTCAAAAGAACGTACTTGGGATCTCATGAAGTTGCCTAAAGGTAAGAGAGCCATTGGATGTAAATGGGCTTATAAGAAGAAAGATGGGTCATTTGAGATTGGTGGTAATCGGTTTAGACACGTTTGGTTGCAAAATGCTAAGGGCAGAAATAAGGTATTGACTAGAATGAGATGTTCTTTCAAGTTGTGAAACACACTTTTAGTCGGGTATTGCTAGCCATGATTGCATTACTTGATTTGGAGTTAGAGCAACTTGATGTCAAGACTGCATTCCTTCATGGAGAATTAGAAGAACAAATTTATATAATTCAAGTAGAAGGTTTTGTCGTTAAACGCTAGGAGGACCATGTTTGCAAGCTGAAAAAGTCATTGTACAACCTAAAGCAGTATCTTAAGAAGTGGTACAAGCGCTTTGATACATTCATAATTGGACACAGGTATGTCAGAAGTCAGTATGACAATTGTGTCTAATTTAAGATATTTATTCATGGTACGTTCATCTAGTTATTGCTTTATGTGGATGACATGCTTATTGTTGCGAATAATTCTTCAAAAATCAGTAAATTGAAGACTCAGCTTGCTACAGAGTTTGAGATGAAAGATTTAGACTTAGAAGGAGTACATTGAGAAGGTCTTCGTTAGATTCGGGATGAAAAATTCAATGCCCGTGGATATTCCCCTTGTTGCACATTTCAGATTGTCAGCAACATTATCTCTTCGGATGCTGAAAAGTAACACATATCACGTGTTCCCTATGCGAAAGTGTAGTTAGAAGTCACATGTATGCAATGGTTTGCACTTATCAAGATATTTCTCATACCGTTAGTATTGTAAATAAGTATATGGCTAACCCAACAAAGGAGCATTGACATGCAGTAAAATGGGTTTCGCTTTACCTAAGGGGTACATCAGATGTGGATCTAGTGTTTGCTCGAAATAACAAGTTTGGTGAGAAGGTTATTGGTTATATTGATGTTGACTTTGTAAGTGATTTGGACTGTAAGAGATCTACTACAGGTTATGTGTTTACACTTACAAGAGCTCCGATTAACTAGAGGTCGATGCTACAAACCGTGGTTGCCTTGCCTATTACTGAAGCATAATACATGATAGTTACCAAGACACTGAAAGAAGCCACATGCTTAGAGGACTTGTAAGAGATTTGAGTTACTGCATGGTGATACTATTATTTATTATGATAGTCAGAGTGCAATATATTTGGCGAAGAACTATGTATATCATGCAAGGATGAAACATATTGATGTCAGGTACCGTTTATTTGTAAGATAGTAACTAAAAGTGATATCTTTTTACTGAAGATTGACACTAAGAAGAATGCTGCAGATATGTTGACAAAGGCGGTTCCATTACAGAAGTTCAAACTATGTTTGGACTTGACAAAACACCTGTTATATTTCAATTAATGACTTCAACATTTCATATGTTTTTTAATAAATGATTCAAGGAAGCTAAATAGTAGTTGGTCACGTAATAGCCCTACTAGCATCAATCACGATATTCAACTCTTTTTTCTTGTCGAATTTAAATCCAGGTTGAAAATATTTATGAATTCAAGATCTGATTGACAATATGTATATCTTTTCTATTGGTCATTAAGTTTAGCTGGGTATCAAGCCCTATTCTTTGTAGTGGGCCTCATTGTGAAATTCTAGATTGACAATAGTTCTCTTTTCTTGTTTTATCAAATGCTCATTTCAAAGTATTTGTAGTACAAGTTAACATAACCCCAGTCTATACTCACCATCACAAGAATTTACTTCTTCTTATAAGTATAAGTCGTTATCATGCGAAATAATATTGTGTGCATTCCCTAATCTAAGAAAAGAAAGTACAGAGTGTCTCGAGGAAAATTCATAACTATGTCAACTTAGGACATGAATTTTCAATACAAGTACAATATAACCAAAACCAACTCTTCAATAATCATTTCAAGTGCAAAGTAGCCCCATTTAAGCTAATAAAAATATTAAGTCCTTGGACTAGAGAACAAGGCATCATTCATTGTTTCAATACATAATCATAAAGCTATAAAATTTTACTTATTTGAGATACATATAATCCCCTAAAAATTAGTCTATATTCCTTTTAAAATAGAAGCAAACCCATTCTCGCAAATCTATAAATATCACAGTCACTGCAAATAAGAGTCACGTTCAAGAGAATTAACATATTTTTGAAAATGAGAATCAATATGTTCCTAAAATAAAAATAAAGAAATTCGAAGAACAGGAGGGAGAAAGTGGAACTGAAGAAAAAATAGTATGATAATGGAGAAATAGAGAAGCTTCACGTTTCCAATGAGAGACAAAGAGTGGGTATTCTAGAGAGAGAAAGAGGGAGTGTAGTCACATATATGGGTATTCCTATACATCCTCATATCATCACAATACTTTCAATCTAAGGGTTCATCGAATTATAATACAATATTGCTTCTGAAATCTCTCCTACAGTAGGGTTCATGGAAAAATTAATAATATCCATCCATGGTTTCTCATATCACACAATTGGGTTACAAAACAATTAGATGCAATACCATGCATAATCCAACAACTTTAGTGTAGGGTTTTCAATCAATTTGCAAGAGAAAATGCAATTCGAGCTTGTCCATCTCAATCCTATAAGTTAGAGAGAGAGAGAGAGAGAGAGAGAGAGAGAGAGAGAGAGAGAGAGAGAGAGAGAGAGAGAGAGAGAGAGTAGTACGTAAGTACGTAAGTAGTTAGTTAGTTAGTTAGTTAGTTAGTTAGTAGTACGTACGTACGTCGTACGTCGTTACCGTACGTACCGTAC
>NW_006500351.1:2487233-2537867 GCF_000471905.2 Amborella trichopoda
GAGAGAGAGAGAGAGAGAGTACCTTCAAGGCTATCGAAAGTAAGTTCATGTTTATTTTGGATCTGAATTGACCGTGGCTCTTGTCCTCCACCTCAAAACCTTGTTGTTACCTCAAGAGACTAGCTTGAAGGCCTTTGCTGATGGTGTAAGCGTGGACCACATAGGTCTGGAGCTAGCAAGTTTTGAAGGACCAAAGGTCTTCATCTGTTCATAATTTGAGTAGGAATAATACTAATAGTTTCTCCTTTGAATGACGAGTTGCAAAGGAGGGAGGATTGTAAAATTAGAGAGATTGGTAAATGGGGTAAAGGTTTCTCCTTTATATGAGGAGTTGCAAAGGAGGAGGGAGGATCAGAGAATGAGAGAGATTGGGAGAGGAGGGTGTGAGAACTGGATTTGTAGTTGTTGGGTGCGTAGGCAAAGAAGGGGGAGTAGCGGCCGTGAAGTGGATAATTCACGCGGGAGCACATTCCTTCATTGCCTTTCGCAAATCCCACTACCTCCATTCGCGAGTACAATCCTTGCATGATTCCCTCAGGAGGTCTGGAGAAAGCCATAGTTCCTAGGCCTTTTGGCCCCTTGCTTACAGTGTCTTGGCTTTCATTGCTGGGTATGTAGGTCGTGCACTCAGTTCTGACTGCTATATGACCTTGTGGAAACCTTGGCTTGCATCCCAAGTACTCTGACAATCGATCGACGGTTGATCTTCCTAGTTTGCCAACCCCACCAGCTCGCATCCCAAGTACTCCAATTATCGCTCGACCGTTGGTCTTCCTAGTTTTACCAACCCCATTTTCTCGCATCCCAAGTACTCTGAATAACGACTAGCTGCTGGTCTTCTTAATGTTACCAACCCAATTGGCTTGCATCCTAAGTACTCTGATTATCGATCGACGGTTGGTCTTCCTAGTGTTACCAACCCCACTAGCTTGCGTCCCAAGTACTCCGGCTATCGACTAACGGTTGGTCTTCTTGGTGTTACCAACCCCACTAGCTTGCGTCCCAAGTACTCCGGCTATCGCTAACGGTTGGTCTTCTTGGTGTTACCAACCCCACCGGATCATGTCTCAAGTACTCTGACTATCGACCGACGGTTGGTCTTCCTAGTGTTACCAACCCCACTGGCTCGTGTCCCAAGTACTTTGACTATCGACCGACGATTGGTCTTCCTAGCATTATCAACTCCACCGACTCATGTCCCAAGTACTCTGAGTATCGACTGACGGTTGGTCTTCTTGATGTTACAAACCCCACTCGCTCACGTCCTAAGTACTTCGACTATCAACTGGCGGTTGGTCTTCCTGGTGTTACCAACCCCACCGGCTCGTGTCCCAAGTACTTCGACTATCGACCGATGGTTGGTCTTCCTAGTGTTACCAACCCCATCGGATGGCGTCCCAAGTACTCTGACTATCTACTGATGGTTAGTCTTCCTCATGATACTATCTACTGATGGTTAGTCTTCCTCATGATACTATCTACTGATGGTTAGTCTTCCTCATGATACTAACCTCGTCGACTCACGCTATTTTTCTCACACCATAGCTGCTGTACATGCTCATGATGTCAACTCCCCATGTCCTAATTGCCTTAATCAACCACTTGTGGGTACCAATACTTGGAGCATCGATCGGCCCAGGGTTGATCATCCCCGGAAGGTTAATAGTTTCCATGACCTCGACTTTTAGAATCTAAGTCAAGGTGATGATGACCTTCCCGGTATCCCCAAAGCACAGTTGAAGATCCATGCGAGCCCAAAAGGCACATGTCCAGGCAGTTCTCAATCATGCCTGAGAGGTCCTCGACAAGTATGTTTGCGAAAGAGCCCAAGTGGATAATTGACCAAACTATGATCCAATGATTAAGACATTAATCGGGTTCCTCAACACAAAGCCTAACGAGATACTACATGACCTGAGGGACTATCTCAATGTGGTATGGCCATGTAACATGACAAGGGTGCTCCCTGATCAAGAGGAGCGGGCAACAGGAGAGAAGATTACTCGTTGGCTCGATGATGTATCATCCCTATCGTCTAATGATAGGCCTCCACCCATCAAGCCGCCATCCAAAAGGAAAAATAGGGCAAACAAGAACTGACAAGTTATTCCAAACCTGCATGTTACCCACAGTATAACCAAGGCAAGGAAAGCCTTGTCGGCAATCGTGGGAACCCCGACTCTTCACTTTGGATTACAAGAACCCGATGTGCTAATATCAGATAGTGAGTCTACCATATCGTCCGAACAGCTGCCTATCATGAATGTGATGATGATTGGTGTGGGAAATAATCCAGATGAATTTGTGAAGCCGAGGTCCAAAGGGAAGCCGAGGTCCAAAGGGCTGCACTGGCCCAAAGGGAAGCCGAGGTCCAGACACAGGGTGTGGAGTTGAAAACATTGAGAGCAGCCCAAATAGCCACCGCATCGGCGAACCCTTCTAAGCAACAGTCCTCAAACCTCGTGAAGGGGACCCAGGAGATGCACGAACCGGTGCTGCTTCTGCACCTCCCCAATACAACCTTTACTGTTGAGACGGTGTGCAACATGGTTATGGAAAGTCTACAGTCACTGCACCTCCCTGGTTTACGGCTAGTAGATGAATACCATAAGTCGTACCCGACATATGTGGATGAGGCACCTTACCCTACGGGGTACCATCGCCCCAAATTTCCTAAATTTGAGGGCAGAGATCCCCCCACCAGCACTTAGCCCATTTTTTATCCTATATGTAGATACGACCAATAATGAGTACCTGCTGATGAAGCAGTTCGTCCAATCATTATTTGAATCGGTGTTTTCTTGGTACTTAGGTTACCTGCCAGGAGGATATTCACATGGAGATAGACGCAGGAAACATTCCTAGCACGCTTCCACAGTACTGGAAGGGTTGTTTATTTACTTGAGCTTTTTATCATGAAGCAAAGGGCTCATGAACTAATGCAACAATACATCACTCGATGGGAAGCCTCAGTGTGGGGTAGGCGACCCCACTCCTTGAAATACAAGAAGTGCACATGTGCAATAAAATATGAGACCCAAGATTGCAATAGATTTGCATACCTCTACTTACTTTCAGTGAGTTAGTCTCGAGTGCTGTGAACCTTGAGAATCTCATGGAGAGTTTTGGCATGGGCCCCAAGCCAGTAATCATGAGAAGAGAGCCCGATAAAGGCAAACCTAGGACTACACAAGCTAAAAATTCTATGACCATATCCATGGTGGTAAAAGGGAAAAGGAGCAGCTATCCCACTTTCAAGAAGCTATGACTTTCCACGGCCATCTGAGCATGAGTGAGGAGCTAAAGAGGGAGACAACATACATTCCAAGAACTCCTTGAGGGAGAATATTTTTTGATAAGGAGCAAGTCCAAGAGATATTGAAAAAGCTCCTGGCAGCTGGGACTATTATGTTCCCTCCACCAAAATATCCTGATCAGGTCGGCCAGACTGATAAGCCTAATTATTATATATACCACTAAATGTTTGGGCATGTAGTGATGGATTACTTTCCCTTGAAAGACATTATTTAAGATCTCATCACAAAGGGAAAACATAAACCAAATGAACCAGAGGAGCCAGCTTCCGAAACTGCCGCAGCTAATATAGTCTCTTTTGTGACCCAAGAAAGTGAGCCCTTGCAGATGGAGAAGAGTATTTCATATGAGGGGCCTTATGGTTTTCACAGAGCCATGGTGTCCGGCATGTATGATCAGCTCCTTACTATGAGACTCCTAACCCCTCAGAGGAGAATTGGGCTTCAAGGAGGAAACCTTCCTCAAAGGGTACTCTGCACTACCGATATCATGATTCCCGTACACACTGGCTAGAAGATTGTTGGCCTGTAAAGGACTTCATAAAAGAGAAAATAGACTGTGGGACTATATCCGTACGTCATGCCCTTCCCGAACGACATGTTCATGAAGTCCCCATTTTAGAGAAGGTTGAAGGATGCTCTCACCCGGAGCTCTTTGAGTTGTTCTTAGAGTATTTGGAGACCCTCACTCTTCAGCTGGCACGGAGGAAGCTACCGATAGCAGTTGGACTACCTATGTTAGTCAGAAGGAGAAGAAACGAATGTAGGTTGAAGCCTTAAGGAGAGCTGGTTTATAAGCATTGGAGACAATGCTTTCTCAAGAACATATATCAAAAGCACATGAAGAAAGGACTGCTCCATCCTCTTTGAAAGACACAAATAAGATAAAAAGGAAACGAGAAAGACAAACACATGAATTCGCTCATGTTATAGGGTATTTTTCTTCAATTCCCTGGAGTGAATTAGGAAGAAGCTACTCGCGACCTAGGACCATATGTACCAAAATACCTGCGAGCTACCGAAGCACCAATAGAATAAACCCCTGATCTGGAGTAGAATTTTGAATGATATTGGCTTGGCCCCATAATGCATGATAAAATGGTTTTTGATGCTCTAAGAATGTCTGCCAAGTTTCATCGCGATCCGATGAAGTTAAGGTGGATCAAACGCAAAATCAGTTTTCAAATTCTGCCTTTAACATGTTGAAAGGACACCTTATAACTACAACCCTATCACTGAGGCTTTAATGAACACCAGACCACTTCCATTGAATTTAGAAGGTACAAAAACCCCTAAATACCAAATTTCGGCTCATTTGGAAGGTTCAGAACTATTATGCGGCCAACTTACCCAAAGAGGGTAGGTTTCACGCTATTCTGGTGCACCCTCGGTGAACCAATTTCCACTTATGGAAACTATGTCTTATGATTTGGGGATCGCCTTCAACTGGTCATATCTTCTCCATCTTAAGTCGAAACAAGCCCAAATTTCTGGAGGACCTTTGTCTCGTTGAAGCGCACGTTTTGATATATGGCACAACCCATGAAGTGGCTCGAGATGGAAAAAATCCTAGATAGAGTTTGCCCAAAAAAATCATGTGTTGTAGAGTTTTGGAAGAAGGAGATTCCTTTGATCAAATAGTCACATCATGAAGCCTCGATGTCGGATTAGCTTGAAAGTGGGTGTCACAACCCCACTCCTTGACCCTGAAACTGTACAAGCTGATGACGATAGGGTGTGGGACCGCGACATGAGGTGGAGCACACTACTCAGGTGGGAGTGGCTCAACACATATAACAGCCGAAATCATGAGCAAACCACAAAAGAAAACTAAAAATTGCACATAAAGCCAAGTATTACATTCGAAAGTACAGCCAAACCATTCATATTGATATCCAAACGTTTTTACAATTCTCTTCAAGGCACTATTGGCCCAAAATACACAAAGTAAAGTTTACATCCCAGAGGTAAGCCCGCCGAAAACATACCATGAAAGTCTTCGAAAGACGACTCTTCTGCTCCTCAGACTTCGAGCTTCAGCCACCCGAGCACCCTACAACACTCGCTTTCAACACATGGACTAATACTTTCACTCTAAAGTCATGAAAATAAGATGGGATGAGCTAACAGCCCAGTAAGTAGATCTACACCATTGCATCTCAATTATAATAACAGTGATAACAGAAAGTAGTGCATCCTTATTCACAGAGTATCAAGGGGAAACCCTCTAGAATTCCCTTCAGTATTCTAGCCATATAAGAGGCAAAAGCAGTTCAATATACAACATATAAGTTATGAATCATTACACCTTAGGCTGAATAGTAAGGTTAGCCAATCACAATTATGAAAACTAGAGAGGCCTGCTACTGAAGTAGAGGTCCCATTGCTCAGGGTAAGCCAATCCTGTAGCTTGAAACCTCTACCCTCATTTAGAAGGGAGGACAATGACAAGTGGGTGCCCCACTTCGTAATGCCCTCACACACACACACGTCCCTAGCGCCCTTTGGGGTATTTGATAAGCAGAGGCCTTGCAAGACACGACCCTCTCATGTGCCCTTCCGGCGAGAGAGAGTTACACTACCATTGGGTGACCCAATGCATAGTGCCAGAAATAATTAGGGGGTGCGACCCACCCAATCTCTCAGTTACCTCTCGATCCCAGTTCTATCATTGGGGTCGAGGTACAATCAATAGTTGTCGGCATTCAGTATCCAACTACCAATTATGACCCATTGCGTAGTGGTCAGTCACAGTATAACAGATTACAATCATATATCATGGTTTGCCAGTTGCATAATGCTTTCCTCAGTAATGGTCCACTACCAATGGATGCCCCAATGCGCAGCGGTTAGTATATCAAAGTATGCCAGTACCACAGTGTGCCATAGAATAATGGTCCCCACTACCAATAGGTGTCCTATTGCATAGTGGTCAGTCACATACTGACTCACAGTAACAGTAGCAGTATCACAATAACAGTGGCAGTATCACAGTAACAGTGACAGTATCACAGTAACAATGGCAGTATCACAGTAATAGTGGCAGTAGCACAGTAACAGTTGCAGTATCATAGGAATAGTGGCAGAATCATAATAACAGTGGCAGTATCACAGTAACAGTAGCATTATCACAATAACAGTGGTAGTATCATAGTAACAGTGGCAGTATCATACTAATAGTGGCAATATCACAGTAACAATGGTAGTATCACAGTAACAATGGCAGTATCACAGTAACAGTGGCAGTATCACAGTAAAGTATTACAGCTCAATTTCCTGCAACTATAGGCAATGTCATGTACCCATAATTAGGATCATAAAATTTGGTCCATTTGGAATTTACAGATGGTTCCAACATGAATTTTATACTAGACACACCCACCTTTGAAATGGGGGTGTTTGAAGACAATTGGGTCTCATTGGCCCTCTTAAAAGTTCAAGAGGTTGAGGGTTTTTTTGCGGTACCCTGCTGTGTACATGAAACAACGAGATACCCTGCTTTGTATCATTATAACTCTTAAATCGTGAAGAGTTTGAGACAATTTTAAAAATAAAAGTTCAAGCCAAAACATATCTATTTCTAATAAAGCCAATTTGAAATCATTTGGACTCCATTTGGTTGTCCAAAAGTCCGTGTCAAATGAAGTGATAGTTTTGGTCTTTATCAAAATTGTCCACAGTGACATCTTTTCATAAAAAGATACATAACTTCCGATCTAGGAGGCAAAATACCTTCTTCATGCAATTTTTATCCCACTCAAAGATCTTTGAAATGGAGGTGGTATGATAGGAAATGGACTTCGTTTGATTAGTTAAAACTAATAGAAACAGCAGTGATAATGAAAAATCCAGGAAAATAGTCGACAGTGACATGCTCATACACTTTGGAATATAACTTCATTTTTTAGTAACGAATTTCAGCAAAGGGAAAACACGAACATTTTATTAGACTCATATATATTTCTAATGGCAGCAATTTGGGGTCATTCGGACCTCATTTGACTGTTTAAAAGCCTCGTTTAAAAACATACATGCTCCTGGAATTTCACAGTAGTATAACATGCTTCATAAACATGATCCATAACCTCGATCACCCTTTATAAACTCGAGGTCCCTTCTCTTGTTGTCGGCATAACTCTTCTGCCGACTTTGAGCTGTTCGAAGCCTTTCTCGGATAAGAGCGATCTTTCTGAGGTCATTTGAGCAATCTATGGCCCTAACAGTCTTCTCTCACCGACTTCATCCCAACATATGGGTGATCTGCATTTTCTCCCATAGAGTGCCTCAAAAGGTGCCATCTGGATATTGGCCTGGAAATTGTTGTTAGAAACAAACTCTATTAGAGACGGATGATCATCCAAGTTTTCTCTGAAATCTGTAACACTGGCCCTCAACATATCTTCTAAGGTTTGAATGATTCTTTCTGACTGTCCATCAGTTTGAGGATGGAGAGCTGTACTGAAAGCGAGTTTGGCCCCTATGGTTGATTGCAAACTATTCCAAAACCTTGAAGTAAATCTAGAGTCCCTGTTGGATACAATACTAACAATCACCCCATGCAGTCTTACGATCTCCTTGATGTATAACTCGGCTAGCTTGTTCAGGGCATAGGTAGTGCGGACCGGCAAGAAATGAGCAGCTTTAGTGAGTCAGTCCATAATAATCCAAATACTATCATGCCTCGTATTTGATTTAGGTAAGCCTGATACAAAATCAATAGTTATGTGTTCTCATTTCTATTCTGGCAAAGGCACGGGTTGCAACTGTCCAGCAGCCTTCTGATGCTCAGTCTTTACTTTTTAACATGCCAGACACCTAGAGACGAACTGCGCTACATCTTTCTTCATATTATTCCATCAGAATACTCTTTTTAAATCTTCGTACATTTTTGTGCTCCCTGGATGTACCGTATAATGAGAGTGATGTGCCTGTTCCAAAATGGCCCTTTTTACTTTCTCATTGTTAGGGATACAAACCCGACATTTAAATCTTAATATTTCATCACTGCCCAAAGAAAAATCCTCCTTACCTTCCGACTTTATTTCCTTGAAAATCTTTATGAACTGAGGATCTTCTTTTTGTGCTACTCTGGTTTGCTGAAAGAGATGGGGTTCTACTCTTATACAGGAGATTATTCCTTTCGTATCCTCAAGGGGCAGAACTGGGTGTCATTCTACTGCATGTTCTAATAGTTTCATCCCTTGGGCCATCATGTGAGCCATTGACACCACATGCTTCCTACTTAAGGGTGGTAGTTGATGGTACAATCATAATCATTGAGCAAGTCCACCCACCACCCACCTTCTTTGTCTCATGTTTAGCTCTTTTTGAGAAAACAAGTATCATGTGTGGGATAGTTTTGTTCATACGACTTTAATTGCTTGGAGGTGTAGGCTACAACCTTTCCTTGTTGCATCAGCACACACCCAAGCTCTAGTTCACTCAACATAGAAAGGCTTCCAATGTTTTCCAGGAGTGTTCCACTCAATTGGTTACCAGTGACAACAAGTACATGCAACTTAGAAAGGTTTCCAAGGATTTCCAAGAGTGTCCCATTCAATTGGTTATAGGAGAGGTTCAACTCTCTTAGGTTCTCCAGGTTTGTTAGGCAATATGGGACCCAATGTTGCAAATGATTCCAACTGAGTTCAAGGTGTTCAAGGCTACCAATATGAGCCACCCAAGGAAGAACTCTTGTAAGTAAACGAAGTGAAGAAGAGTTTGGTAAATGAGGAGTTGGGATGGAGTCTAAGAGATTGCAGTATCGTGCTTCTACTTCCGTGAGAAGAGGAAACCCAAGGATCAATCTAGAAAAATCTAGGCTTACCATCGAAAGGTTTACTCGATTCAGTTTAAGGAGATGTAATGAAGAGAGATTAGCAAGCCATTCAAGATTGTCCACATTAAGAAATCCATAAGCATCAGAAAGATCAAGATGTTGGAGTTTTGTGAGATTCTCCAGTTGAGGAGGAATCTTGCCCCAAAAACCCGCATAAGACAGATCTAGAGTTTTGAGTTCAGTCAAAGAACCCAATAACTCTGGTATAGGATTAAAAGAAAAGTAATTAACGCTTAAGTTGAGAGGAAAGACAAATGTTTGAGCTCTACCAATGCTGGGTCTGTATGCCCACTCAACCATGCAATCGTACCATTGGGGTAATAAGCACCATGGAGGTCGAGTTTGATGACATGTGTATTGTTCCCGCAGTCAACTCTTTTCCATTCGCAGCAGTCTCTACCTTTCCATGATGACAATAGATTCTTTGGGTCCTGAAAGCCATCTCTTAGCTGGAGAAGAGCTCACCTTTCAGATTCTATGCAATACTCCCCACTGCACATCTGCATGTGCATGAGCAGAGAGAGAAAAATAGCAATGCCAGAACCATTTATTGGTCTTTCCATCTGCACAATCAGGCTGAAAGAGAGAGAGGGGTATGATATTTTGCTAAGCATGTAAGATAGCAGCATACAGGCTGAGAGAGAGAGAGGGGTATGATATTTTGCTAAGCATGTAAGATAGCCGCGTGCTTTTGTAAGCATGGCTGATTTTAGAGTGAGAGAGAGGCCATGTATATCTTTTTGACTCTGGATTGCCGTGTTCGACGGTTGAGAGAACGAAATTACAGAGCTTGGATTGTAGCTATCTCACAAATTTTCCACCACATATATCTCGACTGGTATTCGGTTGCATGAACAGGCCGAGGAAACCGGACATGGAGTTATTGCAATCGGTCAAGGTAACTGGCTCAAAAATGCACGTGCAGCTTTTAAGAAAAGTTCTATGATGCAAGTAAATATTTAGTCAAGTTTCATTATTTACAAGTAATTTTGTCTACTGGGTTTGTAATTAGAAAGGCACAAATTACGGTTCAGTTGAGGGAAAAGAGTAATGTGGATTGTAGAATGTTAAAAGAGCAATGTGGATTGTAGAATGTTAAAAGAGCAATGCAAATGTAGATAGAGAGAGAACGTTAGCAGACATGTTAGAGAGTTTAAAAATGCATGTACAGTCACAAAATCTCTATCACCACTAAAATGTAATCTTTGTGGGTACCATAATGAGTTGAAAAATTGAGCACCAGCCACGTTTCTTGAGTTTGGCATTACAACACAAGTGTGCCAAAAAATTGAAAAATTTTGTGGGTACAGTAATGAGTTGGAAAATTGAGCACTTGTCACCTTTCTTGAGTTTGGCATTACAACACAAGTAGGCCAAAGAGTTGGAAAATTTTGTGGGTGCAGTAATTAGTTGGAAAATAGAGCATCTGTCATCTTTCTTGAGTTTGACATTACATCACATGGACAATAGAGTTAGAAAATTAAGTGCATACGTCCCTTTCTATACTTGACTTGGAATTGTCTTTTAGATTAAATTCGTCAAATGAACGTATTCCATATGCATATGAGAGAGACACAGAGAGAGAGAACGTCAAGTGAAACAGGCCATGGGCCATGGGCCAGGTCTACATAACCCAGAAATCGTATGGGTAACTGGCCTGAATCGGACAAGTACAAGCTAGGCAAAGAATCTATTAAAATTTTCTTAAAAAATTAAAAAACAGTAAATACATGTTTAAAGTAAGAATAAAGAAAACTAATCTAAATGAGGTTAAAAAATATTTTTTAAAAAAGAAAAACTTTGAAAAATTAATTTGTGATGGGGATATTTTTTAAATAATAATAAAGATATGGAAAAATGTAATAATTAATATTCATGGCATAAATACTTTCCAAACGTTACCAAAAGGATATAACGCGTACAAAAATATGTTAGAAATGGATATCTTATTTTTCTTAATTTTTTATAAGTTTTTGAATTATTTTTAAGATCCTCGAATTGAACACCCAACTTGGGGATACTCGTGGTCACCACCGTAGAGAGCCCCCGTTACTCAAGTGAGTCCACGCAGACTTGCCGATTAGTCGAACGCTGGTCTTGATTTTTCCCCACTATGGTTCATATATTTGAAATTTTTTGATGATCAATTTGGAATTCCTTTCATATTTGGCCTTGATAGAATAACGAGTCTATGATTAGTGAATAGATTCCATGGGAGCATGAGAAACTCATTTCTCGGTAGGAAAGAGGTGGTGCCTCACAGAACTGAAAATCCAATCCAATCCTACACCTCAAGATTCTCTTTTCTCTTGTCCCGACCAATTTCCCTGATAGCTCCCAAGCCCAGTTGGGAAAGTAACGGACCCGATTGTTTTTTATGGAATGAATGCCCATGCTTGATATCTTTGTTTGACCAACGAGTGAGGCAATTGGGCTCGACAAAGTAACTTGGCTCGCCACCTTGGTGAGCCTGAGTATCTCGAGTTTGGTGGTCAAGCTTGACATTTTAAAAAATTCAGAAAAACTAAAAAAATAAAAAAGAATTATTTTTAATTTTTTTGATGTTTTCTATCCTTTCGGTAAAAATTGAGAATTGTTTTGGCCATGAACATTAATTTCTATATTTTTTTTAGATTATTTTTACAATACCCTTCATTATAAATTGGCTTTTTCAGAATCTATTTTCCCCTATTTTTTAACCTAATTTAGAGGTGTTTTATTTAATTTCAATTTTTTAATTTTTTTTAACATTTTTTGACCTGGACAAGACCTACCCAACTCTTGCTCGAGTTACTTAGCATGGCCCATGGCCGAGTCGTGCTTTCCTACACTGCTTGAAATTGAACTTGTGGGTGTTCAAGTACGTGCACAATTGGTCACAATAACAACAAATTATTGTGGGTCAGGAGAAGCTAAAGGACCAGACCTTTGTGGTTGTGGGGTTAGGAGGGAGAGGATGAGTTACTGGGTTCCTTTCTCTTGTGGATCACATTTTTTTCATTTCGTTTTTGTGTCTTGCTTTATGGGTCTATTATTATGCAGCATCCTCACAAGTCAAAAAGTTTCTCGTATGGGACTTTACTCAAAACTCCAAACCCTACTCACAAGTTAGGAAATTTCCATATTACCACGAGTCACAACAAACAGCGAAAGGACTATTTCAAACCTAAGAGAGAGAGAGAGACGGCATGCCGTGCCATATTGGTTGGGACCCCTTCCCCACCGGAAAAGGTGGAGTGTGTTCTGCACTTGATTTTTAATTTCTTTTAAGAGAAATCACAAGGTTTTTAAAAATATAATATCTATATTAATCATAAGCAAAATATTGTTTATGAGTAGTACAATGTATTATGTTTGTAGGTGTAATATATTGTACTGCCCTCAATTTGTGTCGGATCAATTCTAAGTGGCTCTGAATATACTTAAGAAACGGTAATAGGGAATATTTTCAATTTTAACAACATGTGAGAACAACTAATAGGACTGATATTGAATAAGAACAGATGAAACTTAGGAATCAAAAATTTTATAATTTGATTGATAAGTTGTTTTTTTTTTTTGAAGCTGATAAGGTAATATTGTTCGTATAAATTGATTGAGATTCAAAGTTAAAATTTTCTAATTTGAGTGATAAGTTGTTTTTTTTTTTAAGCTGATAAGGTAATATTGTTTGTATAAATTGATTGAGATTCAAAGTTAACATTTAATTAGTAGAAACACGTGTTCCATATGTGATTTGAACCCTTTTAGGAGAATTCCGAAGTTTTAAGTTATTGCGTCTCACGCATATACCTTTAATTTCCATTTCACAAACTTAAGTAAATGTTGCTTAAAGCATCGCAATGTGTTGTTATGTTTTTGGCGACACTGTGTTGTGACGCCCACTCAACTTGTGTGAAGAGTTTAGGTGCAACTTTTAAAAGTTTAGATTTTTTAAATCATTTATATATAATACTAATAACAATAACAACATAGGCTTAAAAAAAATTAAAGTATTTTTTTATCTTAATCTTAAGGCAAACTCACGCTTAGAGCATCGTCAAGCAGTTGCACATTCATATTATGCACATGCTCTGTAAAGCATGAGGCTTACTTAAAGAGGATTTTTTTCATTTGAAACTCGGTTACACAGATCTTTCAAAAATGGATTGTATACAATAAGACCATTTACCTTTTATACAGGGTGGTCAGAATTCATTATAACGATTTGATGTGAAATTTGATAGGTTGGATGCGTTACGAAGTTCGAGAAAAATTCTTTTGAAGTTTGAGCTTAATTGCAGCCACCTAACTTTACATCCAATTGTCAAAAGTATTGTGACCACCTTGTATAAAAGGTAAATGTTGCGTTCTGTATTTTTCCTTTGAAAAAACAAATTGTTATTTTAAAAATAGGACGGTAGCAACATGTTACTTTATGAACTTCATGATGTTATTTTTTATAAGAAGAAGTGCTTATAAATTTTTTCATGATCATTAATACCATTTTATTCATAATAATCATAAAGTAAAATGGTATGTAAATTAAAAAAAAAACAAAAACAAAAAGCAAAAAAAAACTTCATAGGTCACTGTGACAATCCTAATTTGTTTTTCCCTTATTAAATCAAAAGGTCCAAAACTAATGTACGCTTCATTTTTTCACTATAAAAATTTGAGTTAGAAAGATCCATCTTATTGCAATGAGTTGCATTTTAAACTTTATTTTGATCATAAAATGAATATAATGGATAATAAACAATAAAAACATAAGACATGTTCACAATATTTATATATTTTGAGTAAAATAATGAAAACTATAATGCAATACTTGTTAGGTTTATGTGGCCTTTAAAGGCTTTAAGAGAGATTGTATAAAACATTTTGAATAAATGAATCATAAACTCAGTGGGAGTATGGTCTTCTTGTGGACCATACTAGGCAAAAGCTTTTTACTGATACTCGGACTAGGCTCGACATTCTAGGCCAGCCGAGTTGAAGAAAACCAAGGCACCTGGGCATAGAGTTAAAACCGAGAAGAGTTTAATGGGTTGGCCCTTGATGAGGTTAAAGTAAGCCCGAGTAAGAGCTAAGGGACTGTATGACCCTTGTGTGTCATGAATAGTATATAGAGACAAAGCTAAGACCTCATCGTTGTATCATCACACGACATGTACATAGCCATATTGAGATAGAGATCTAACATTGAAGTTGAATCATGTAGATGCGCGAGAGAGTACCCCTATGCACCATACAGTTGTGGTTGTATCATGGTCTAACGGATCATAGTTTGTCTTTAGGGGGAGAACCTGAAATCCACAGATTGAGATTATATCCTCTAGCCCATTGATTGACTTTGGCGTTGCAATCATGAGCCCATGCAGTGGACCATGGGAACTGGTAGGTCTATTTGAGAAAGTTAGTATGGATCATGGTCCACAGTTGAAGGTAGAGTGCTCCTATGCGTTGATAAAATCCTTAACCTATACGTATTTGATTCCCATCAAAATTAATTTATTTTATGTTATTTGTTTTCAGAATATTTATTTGATTTTTTTTGAATCTTTTGATATTTTAAATAATCTAAGATATTTAAATATCGTTAAAATGAAAATTAATATTTTATAAAAATATGTTGGACCCTCCAAAATATTTGGAGGCCTATTTCACACATAGGCTATTAGGTAGGGCCCATGAGAGGCCACCAAAAGGTGGCACGCTCCACCCATAGGGATTGCTCTCTCTCTCTCTCTCTCTCTTTCTATTTGTGATGAGAGGATCCCATGTTAGTTGGCTTTCCTTTTGTGATGAGAAACCTTCTTGCATTAAAGGAAGGAAATTAATGGTTTTAGAATTTCTTGTGAATAAAGAAGGCTTGATAGATAAAATAAGAAATGAATATTTACTGTAAGAGAAAGTAAAATGTCGTTCAGGGCTTTCTTCCTCCCTCTTTACCATAGTGGCTGAAGCGTTCAGTAAAATGCTGCAAGGCTTGGTGGACTCTAATTTCATTAGGGGTTTTCCCACTTGGCCTAATGGTTTGTTCATTAGTCAACTGCAATATGCAGATGACACTCTAATCCTTTTGGAGGGCTCTAATGCTAATGTCCACAATATCTGGCTTTTTCTTAAGTTGTATATTAATTTTAGTGGCTCGTGTCAATATGGACAAATCCAAAACCTTGGGGCTTAACTGCTCCACCATGTCAATTTCTTTCAGTTTCTGACTGGGCTTCCTGGCTTGATTGCTGGGTGGAGCAATTCCCCACAAAGTATTTGGGGATGCCTTCTTATTGGCAATGCCCCGAGATCCCTTTGGGATCCTCTCATTCAAAGAGCTCAGATGAAATTGGATGGCTAGACCTGTCATTTGCTAGTAGAATGACTTTGATTAATGCTACTATCTCTAACACTCACATTTATTACTTATCTCTCTTTTAAGCACATGTCGCTATTATTGCCAAGATTGAAGCTCTAATGTGTAATTTTTTATGGAGTGAATTCAACAAAAAATAAAAGATGTACATGGTCAGGTGGGATTCGGTGTGCCAAACTAAAGAGATGGGTGGCCTGGGCATCCGTCGACTCAGGGCAATCAACGATTCTTTGCTGACTAAGTGGTGGTAGATGTTATCCATGCACGGAGACCAACTCTGAGCTAAAGTTATCCTCGACAAGTATAGACAAGATCCTAATGGCCCCTATGCGAGAAGAAGCTTGAGATCTGGTAATTTTTCTAGGGTCTGAAAAGGCCTCCAAAGCATCAGAAGCCTCTTCTGGCATACTCCAGGTGGCTCGTTGGAGATAGCTGAAACATTAGATTCTCGCAAGCTAAGTGGCTTAGATATTATCCTCTTAAACTTCTTTTTCCAGATCGTTATAATAAATTCAATCATAAAAGAGCTATGGTTGCATTACTAGTTTCCCTTTTACAAGGCAAACCTGTTTGGAATATTACACTCTTCATCAGAAGGGTGGACCAATAGTTTGAAGCCTAGTTCTTGGCACTTATGGATGCCTTGTATTGTTTTTGTTTTAACCCTTGGAACAAAGATAGATTAATCTGCAGTCTTGAGCCGTCAGGATCCTCCTCATTTAAATCTCTTTATAAATAAATTTGGAAGGAGTGGTACAGTTAGGAAAAACAAATATCTGGCCAAATTCAGGAAGTCCAAGGTGCCTCTCAGAGTTAGATCATTACTACGGATTTTTGCTTATAGAATACTATTCACTATTGATCAACTTCGTAGAAGAGGAATGATTATTATCAATGTATGCTTGTTCTATAAGGAGGATGAGAAAATTGAGTGTGAGTGTCATCTTGGATGAAATTATGTTAACACTTGGGGATCAGGAACGTCTCTTCATTCATGTCTATAGAAGTGCCAATTTTGATGCGGACTGTTTGGCAAACTAGGCTATTGCCTCTTGACTCTGGCCTGTGTTCCTGTCAGTGGCCGCGTGGCCTTGGCTCTCCTATCTTCTTTCCCTTCTTTTAATTTTTCTTTTTTTTTTCTGCTTTTGTTTTTTGCTATTTCTATTGTACTCTTTCATTATCTAAATGAATATCGCCTTTTCTCAACAAAAAAAAAAGAAGTAAAGAAATATTTTCCTTATTTGATTATTATGATGGGAATAGGTTTAGGAAGTGGATGATAAGGTTCTAGCACCTTCTTTAAGATCTTGATGGTGGATCTAATGAACGGATGATTCACATCTTTCAACCCACAAGTCCCCCTAGATCGATGGTCAAGATTTTATCTTACAAATTATGCAAACCCTAATGCATGAAAAATCTATAAAAGAGATATTTTCTTCTCATGATCTTTACACCTCTTATCTCTCTTCTCTTTCTAAGAATTCTCTTTCTCTCTTTAAGATCTCTAGAGGGGCATGCCCCACACAGGTTGTCTCTCTCTCTCTCTAAAAAACCTAAAAGGTCACACCCCAACCTAACATACTTCTCTCACTCAGAAACTATCCTAAGGGGGGCACGCCCCAATCTAACAAGTCATTCTCTCGCTTTTAGGTTGTAAGGGGCATGCCCAAGCTAGGCTAGGACATTCTCTTGATGGGAAGGAAAAGAAGAGCACACCTCTAGTTAATAGATCTCTCTGTCTCTAGAATTTCTATCTCTCATATCTTTAAGATAATGCCAAAGGGAGGCTCGAAAAAAATTAAGACATTGAGGATTTAGGTGGTTAGTTTAGTTTGAGATCCATATGCATTAGTTGGGTTTTGCGATAAGAAGGAGAATCAAGAGACAGATCAAAGATCTCGAGCACCATCAAAAGGAGGAGACTCGGTGTGGGGTGTACTAATCCTGGTTGAGGTAATCTTCGAAAATTTTATTTTTTTAAGATTTATTTGTGTTATGTTATTCTTTTCCTATAAAGCAAAAAGTATTGGTTTTTTTTTATTATTGCATACAGATTTGTTTCTAGATGGTAGCAAGCGAGATTTGATTATTTATTTCTTTATTTCAAGGGAAATGTAATTGTAATAGGACATTGTGAGTGATCTTGCCTATGAAAGAAAAAGAAATTTTTTAAATATATACACCATGCATTATCACATAGTCCATCTTTCAATACCACCATTTCTTTGCAGCCTTCAAAACCATTTTTTAAAGAAATTTTTGTGATTCTAAGAATTTTTTTTTAACTTAGTTCTTACCGACTTGTCCGATGCGTCGATCCGGACTAGTTTTCTAGTGGGGGATCTTGATCACCTATCCGTTTTTTAAATACTACTCCTAATAGTATATACCTAATCTAAATGCTATAATTTTTATTAAATTTGATTTTTTATACTAAGCTTAAACAAACTATTTTCGAAGAGCATTGTAATATCCAATGTTTGTCGTGGTATTATGTTGTGCTGCTCACTCGACTCATGCAATGAGATTAGGTGTCAACTCTACGTAGCTCAACTCTAAAATCTTATAATCCAATTGATAAGTTGATATTATATATATAAAGTCATAAAAAGTTAATTAAGATTCAAAAACTTATCTATTAAGTTGATCACCAAAGCGTCAAGTAAATAAATGACAGCCTGAGTGATCTTTAAATACATCTTTCATGAAAAAAAGGAATATTTTTATCTATTAAAAATTTATGATTTAAAGTAGATTTAATTTATTTATTATGATATTGCTCAATTATAAACTTATTTATTTATTTGTGTTTTAAAATTCGATATTCATAAATTATTTTTATATACAAAAATTGAAACTGTTTTGCTCAAGGTAGCAAATACACTATGGTCACGAAGGATTTTAACTGCGTTTTATTTCCATGCCTCTTAGTTCAGGGACCACATAAATTAATACATACACTGATTTTTACTTCCATGTCTCTAGATTAAGGATCCACATAAATTAGTTCAAATACCGATTTTTCTTTTTTTTTTTAAAGTCTCTGAATTGATGACCCACATATTTAATGCATATGCTTAGTTGTCCTTGACCCTAAAACATCCCCTCTCACTTTTCCAAGTGTTGGAGAAAATTTTCTTAATTGCTAACCTCAGTGGGGTTACTACAATTAACAAAAAAAATGAGGTTCCAAGTTTGTACTGAATTTTCAAGCATCCTTTTCTACCATTTTCTAAGATTCCTTTGTAGTTTGTTGTGTAATAAAGAGATCCTTTGATTTTTCAAAAAAAAAAAAATCAAGTAGTAAATATTTTCGAATCTATTGCTTTTTAAAAAAAAGTTCTATGATGCAAGTAAATATTTTTCCAAGTTTCGTTATTTACAGGTAATTTTGTTTGGGTTTGTAATTGGAATGGAACAAATTAAGGTTCAGTTGAGAGAAAATAGTAGTGTGGATTGTAGAGAGAAAGCAATGAAAAAGTTGAGAGAAAGAGTAAATGTCGGCAGACATGTTAGAGAGTTTAAAGATGCATGTGCAATCACAAAATACTCTCTCCATCACCACTAAAATGTAATATTTGTGGGTACCATAATGAGTTGAAAATTTGAGCACCTCTCACCTTTGAGTTTGGCATTACCACACAAGGGGACCATAGGGTTGAAAATTTGAGCACCTGTCACCGGTCTTGAGTTTGGCATTACAGCGCAAGTGCATTCAGTTCCTACAACCCTTTCCATACTTGACTTTGAATTGTTTCTGAATAAGTACGTTAAGTGAATGGATTCCATGTACATTTATGAGAGAGAGAGAGTAAGTACGTCAAGTGAAAAAGGGCATGGGCTGGGTCTCGGTAACCCAAAAGTGGTTCGGGTAACTAGGCTGAATCGAACAGGCACAAGCTAGGCAAAAAAAATAGATTGAAAAGTTTAAAAAAATCTAAAAAAAAGTAAACATATCTTTAAAGTAGCTTTAAAAAAACTAATCTAAATGAGGTTAAAAAAACCACTGAAAAAATAAATTTTGAAACATCAATTTGTGATGGGAATATTTTTGAAATAATAAAAACATGGGGAAACTGTATAAGTATTGATGGCATAAATACCTTCCAATCTTTGCAAAAATGATGGAACGCAGACAAAAATATGTTACAAATAGAATTTTTATTTTTATTTTATAATTTTATTTTAATATCTTCGAGTTGGACATCCAATATGGGGATACTTGTAGTCATCATGGTAGAGAGCCCTAGTTACCTGGGCGAGTCCGAGCGGGCTCGGTGATTAGTCAAACACTGGTCTTCATTTTCCTGCCTCTGTGGATTGTACGACTGAAATTTTTTGATGATCGATTTGGATTTGAAGTTATGGGTGTTCAAGTAAAGACAAAATTGGTCACAATAACAAGAATTAGTGATTCCAAATTGGCATCCTACCCACGTGGTTGTGGATGAGGAGATGATAAATTATTGGGTTCGCAGATTATATAGACATAGAAGTCATTAAGATATGATAGAGGAGCTCTGTACCTCTTTTGACTAAGTAGCATTTTATGAGTTGGTACTTCAACGTTATCATGTTGATTATAGTCATCAATATACGTTGTAGGTGATGGTTCTAAATCACTTATAATATTAAGTGAATGATGATTAACTTCTATTGGTGGGTTTTCTACATACGATTTTTTAGGAACTCAACGCCTTTGCTTTTAGTAAGACCCTTATTCTTTTGATAAAACCTATAGCCTTTTGAACCTTCAGGGGTACCCTATAAAATACAAACTAGAGTTTGATTTTCTCATTTATCTCTTTGCTGATGTGGGATTAGACCATGTCTTATTAATCCCTATTTTTCGAAGTTGCCTATATCAAGTCTTCTATCTATCCACAATTCATAACGAGCATAATCTATTGCCTTAGTTGGAAATGGATTAAGTATGCACATAGTTGTGCTTAATATTTCTCCTCACAATTCATAACGAGCATAATCTATTACACAATTTTGTTGTGGTCTATAAGGCACAATGATATGTTTCTTAATACCTTTTTCTGTACAAAACTTGTCAAAGGCTTATGAGCTGTATTTACCTCCCATGTCAGTTCTAAGCACTTTGATGTTCATAGCTAGTTGGTTTTCTACTTCCCTTTTATATACCTTAAAATATTTCTAAAGTTTTCGACTTATGATGGATTAGGTAGACATCCAAACCTCAAAAAATCTTCAGTGAAAGTAATAAAATATGATATTCCTCCATAAGTTTTAACGTTAAAATTCCTACAAATGTCTGAGTGGATAGAATTCAGTAAGCCACTTGTTATGTGCGGAAGCTCTAAACTCGATCGGTTGATTTTGACAAATAAAATATGAGAAATAAAGCATAAAACACACACCATAAGAACACAAAGATTTATGTGGTTCACCCCAAAAGGGGTACATCCACGGGCATGGCAAATTGAAATCCACTATAACAATGAAAGTTACGTCAAAGATTTTAGAACAAACCTTGACAAAAACCTAGTTGAGCAAATCCTTTTAAACCACTCTCCCTTCCTTCTCTTTACTTCCGGTAACTATTATCGACAACACCAGATAGGGACACGAGAGCAACAATAAATTGTCTTTATCTCTAACTAAAAGGGGAAAACCACTAAAAATCTCAATGGGAACCGCTTCTCTACAAGAAATGGGCTTTTCAATCTTTAGAGTCTACAAGAGGCACTATCACAATATTTCTCTTCATAGGAAGCTCTCTTCTCTCTAAGAGTGAACCTTGCATCTTATGCACAGGAGGCCCTGCTGTTTGACGACATTTTTCAGCACCTTGGTCCTTGATGCGAAATAAAGAGGAAGCCGGTCAATAAAGCCTGACATACAATGGAATTCTTGACAGTCTTAAATTTTTTTCAGAATGGGTAGAAATCTTCTGAAGCACTTAAAAAGGCTACCTGCCAAGTTTCATCGTAATCAAACATATCTAAGGCAGTACATACAAAGAAACAATTTTGAAAAAATCAGTCTCTAGCACCCTAAAATAGACCCCAAAATAGAACTGTATTTTCAGTGTGTCAAATTGCTATGGGACCACCTCCAATGGATCGGGCATAGTCGGAAACCCTTATGGGTCAAGTTTCGGCTTAATCGAGCACTCCAGGACAAAGTTATGGGTAAAATACGGCAAAGTGGTAGGCTGCACACTATTTCCGTGTGGCCTCCTTGCACTAAGAAACCATTAAAGGTGGTTGTTTCCATAGTCACGGGCAGTAAATTTTGGGGCCCATATATCACTCGTTCCAAGTCGGATCGTGTTCAAATTTTGTGAATTTGCTCGTCTCGTCAAGACGAGTGTTTTGATCAGTAGTACGGCCCGTGACGACACCCGAGCAAGGATAAAAGCTAAAGAGAAGTTGCTCATTTGTGAAGAAAGTTGCAGAAAAATCAGCAGTGATACGCCTCGCTCAAGCGGCTAAATCACAATGCTCGCATATCGGATTGACATGAGACCTATTCCATCGTGTGCGTAAGGTCTTGGGCTATCTTTGATCTGAACCCCGTACATGATGAACGGTCAGATTTTACACACAAGGGCAATAAATTGGCCATAAATTCTGGTACTAGAACTCTCGATTCCGGTCAAAACCCAAAAGTTGTTAAATCTTCGTCCGGGTACGAAATCGAGCTCCGTTTGTTGCCACGCAATCGTGACAGCATGCTTAGTGCACTACAATAAAGAAACCGAAGAAAAAAAAATCAAGGAACGAGCGCACTATCGATCCAAAGTTTTCAAGATTCATCCAAATTTCAAGTCGCATGATCGTGGCATAAAACATGATTCCTGGCTCGAAGTTGGTATCAAATCGATCGCCATGCTGAGCTCTACAAGAAACAATCATCTTTCGATCAAACGGGCACTAGAGCAACCCCAGATCAGTCATGGAAGATCATGCAAGTTCTAGGGCAACAATGGGGACTGTTCTGGAATTCAATCCACTGTTAGGCAGGGCAAAACAATCCTTTTGCACCGATTTTTAGAATTTCTTTCAATTCAATTAAATTGTAATTATCATCATTCAGGTAGTTTTTGGGCATACACCCATGTTTGGGCCCAATTCTATATAAACATGCTAAACCTAGTTGTAAAGAAACCTTCGATCATTCAATAAAGATTTCAATTCTTGCTTAAGTTCGTAGGTGTGTCTTGGAGAGAGAGAGAGGAGTGAGAAGAAAAGGGCTAGTACCCCTCGGTAAGATACCTTTCTCTCTCCTCATCTATTCTCTCTCATACATCTTCCTCTCTCCTCTTTTCTCTCTCATCTATATTTCTTTCTCCTCCGTTTTTCTCTCTCATCTTTCGTTCTCTCCCCTTTTCCCTCTCATATCTACCTCTTTCTCTCTCTTCCTCCTCTGGTTTATCACTTGTCTCTTTCCCTGCACTTCTCCCTTTTCTCCATTTACACATGACAAACCTATTGTCTGGTATGATGTCCTCCTGCTCATGAAATATAATAGTGAGCCGGGCCTTAGCCCGAGTGGCTGGTCGGGCCACTGTCAAAATTCCCTCTTCCCTTTTGGATCACAGATGGAGGAAGCCCATCGCCATCTGTGCTCTTCTCTCCCTTCTTACTTATTCACAGCCGGTGGAAGCACATTGCTGCTTTCGTCTTCTCCCTCTCCTCCTTTCTGTCACAACCATCGGAAGCACAACGCTACCTGTGTCTTTTCTTCCCCCGCTCTTCTGTCCTAACCGGCGGAAGCTTATCGTTGCCTGTGTTCTTTCTCTCTCCTATCTTCTATCACAGTCGGTAAAAATACATCACCGTAAGTGTTCTTTCTCTCTCCTCTCTCTTCTATCACAGCTGGCGGAAACACATCACCGCCTGTGCTTTCTCTCTCTTTTTTTTCTCCTGTCACAGACTGAGGGAGCCTATCACATTCTGTGTTTTACGTTTCTGTCACAGATAGCAGAAGTTCATCGCTGTCTGAGTTTCTCTCTCCCCATCTCCTTGTCGTCAGTGTCTTCCTTCCTCTTCCTTCTCTCTCTTCCTTCTTGTCCTGGCTTTCCCCTCTCTTCTTTCTCTTCCTCTTCCTTTCCCCTCTATCTTCTCCCATGCTCTTCTTCTTTTTTCGTTCTCTTTCCCCCTTTCTTTCTATTCTTCTCTTCTCCTTGTCTCACTGTCTTCTCTCTCACCTCACTCAATCTTTTCTTTTTCTTTCTTATTTCTCTTCTCCATCTTCTCTTCTCTCTCTCTCTTTCTTTCTCTTTTATTTCTTTTACTCTTTCGTTTGATCAAGACGGTTTGAGATTAGCCTTCCATGGTAATTCTGTCATCTAGCAGTAACGCCGTTGTGCCGATCAAAGTTCCTGTGCTCGCTTTACTATCACGACATACTAGCTATCGTGTCAAGCTGGTCGGTATTGGTACTGTCGTCTAGTAGTAATTCTGTCGAGTTGGTCTGAGTTATCGAGTCCCATTTTAGTACCACACTGTATCAATTACCTACTAATCTGGTCACTATGTCAGTCTCACTGCCTGGTCAAATCCTTCTCACCCCAATCTTAACTTTTTCATTGTTCTTTTTTTGAATATGGACGTCTGTGTACGTTCACCCAAAGGCACGGTGGGGTCCCTTGACCCACTTGTTTGGTAACATTTGCCAAGATTGCAAAAACAGGAAAATATAGTCTAAGGGAGGTGATTTCGAACCAATTCTATGACTGGGTGGCTTTCTTCGTGATCTAAGAGGGTGCTCACGCGAGCCAGCCCGAGTAAGTCCCGAACCCACCTTAAATTCATCTCTCATTGGTTGGTCTACCTGCCCTTGTTTTTTTTGTAAGGTTCCCGAGAGAGCGATCTCAAGTGTCGGGGTTCACTTGAAACCCGAGATACGTGCCACAAGATCATCTAGATCAGGAGGGCGAGATCGAGGCACTTAACCAGCTTGGCGACTCCACTGGGGACTTACTACCCCTTAGTCGGATCGTACTTGTTTGGCTAAGTTTCTCTTTCTATTTCTATATTGCATGCTTATGGCTTCCGGGTTCTGTAACCCATTCATTTGGATCGGGGATTTTCTTATCCCCACATTTGCGTATATCCCCAGGAAACAACTTCCTCGAACTTCGTTCCCAACCTTTGTTTTGAGCAAAGACCCTGTGTCTAGCTCCCAGGTCCTAACCTGGATAGGTGTGAGTAGGGACTTAAAGGTCCTTAACTCCTCGTCTCTTAGCTCTTGGCGGAACCTCCACCAAGGAACCCTGCATCGGTAGCACACATGCCGCCACTCACAACATGCACCTTGTTATTGGCAAGTCGATTGTCAGTCGTATTGTTGAGGTATGCCGGAAGGTTGCCCAGTCCCTTGTTGCAAAAGGCTAACAAGTTGCCATTGCTTTTGTGGGACGCTGTAAGGTTACCCCCCACATTCCTGCACCATCACGAGTCTCTATCTTTAGAGGCTCGGCACATCGAGATGGAAACCCTGCGGCTTCTACCTCTCGCACACACCCTAAGGCTTGTGGGTCATCCACTAGAGCCACACCTCGGGGCAACTTTTATGTTACCTCGAGTCAACGTCCATGATCAGGCCTTTTACGGCTAGGTCCTGCACACGTTATGCATGTGCATCCCAATACTTGGGGCAACACCATCGCTGTGTCAACCCGAGTACACAGGAGACGACCCCCTTGTCTTCCTACTCAGCAAACACTAGCGCACCCTAAAAGAGGCAGGCTTCGACCTGTTCTCTTATACACACCTGCTCGCAGTTCTCGGCCTCCTAAGGTCAGACCACTTGCTTGAGCCCTGGCTGATCCCCAGTTCACTCGTGATCCTTCTTCAATGGGAGCACATGTGCCGTCATCATAGACAGCCCCTCGCGCTCGACTCAGGTGTCCTCATGAGTCAACCCTGCTCTTGCCTGCTCCTCCTTTTTCGAGCCTTAGTACTCGAAGACCTTCCCCAAGAGTGCCATCTTGAACCAGCCCGTCATCTTGGTCATGCCTCTGGAGCTCATAAGGAAGCTCGGGCAAAGACCTGATCGGAGATTGAGTCCTTCATCCTCCTCGGCCCAGAATGACTCCAGTTCCTGACCCACACCTGTTGTTTCACTTAATGGAGATAGCTCTTTCTTGCGTAAGAAGGGCTGACTAGCCGTAATCTCGATCGCAGTTCTGGCATGAGGTCCATCAAAACTTCAAAGCTAAATGTGATAGAGGTCTGTAAATTCTGACCAAGAAAGTGATATAGGCGGTCGGGGCAACCATCTATGATGATCTCTTCGCCTGAACCCCTTCTACCCTCTTCAGATGACGAAGCTAGAAGAAAAAGTCCATGAACCCTGTAGTGTGGTTAGTTTTGTAGAAGATGACCCAACTACTTAGTAGCCACGGTCCCAAGACCATCGAGAACGGGTCCTCATGTGATCGACATACAAGAGTCAGGTCCAGTCAGGGCATGTTGAACCCCCCATGCGACCCATCAAACTTGGAAGCCATCAACTGCAACTAACGCTGACCTTCTTGGAGAAACACTTAGCGTAATGGTTGTGAATGAGCCTGACGATTCGCAAGAAGAGCGCATGAATAAGTTCGCAGACATGGTGCACACAATGATGGAGAATATTGATCGTATAGATGCTGCACGACAATCAGCTAACTATGAGTGATTCCCATCACTTAGATGATATGCCTCCAAGGCAGCCCCTTCCCTCTGCCTCACAGGACAATTCTGCCCCTCACTCCGTCTCACAAGAAGACATTGATGCTATGGTGACCCATAGCTTAAAGAACAGACAAAGTCCGAGAATACCGGGTGCAATGCCTTATCAAAAGCCGTACCCTTCATACATTGACCAGATGTCATTTCCCTCAGATTATAAGAAAGGGACGTTTTTCCTATTCAATGGAACCATGTCCCCGAACCAGCATATTGCCCACTTCCAAGTAGCGTGTCGAGAAACAGCGGCTGGTGGGAGACTTCTTCTCCTTCAGTTTGTTGAAATTCTTGATGGCCCAGCTTTTTAGTGGTATGCTTGGCTTCCCCAAAATTCAGTACACACTTGAGAGGAAATGGATAAACTATTCCACCAGCGTTTCTATGAGGTCGAGAGAGAGAGGTTCAACCATCGAGCTTCTTACATTGACCCAAGACCCCGATGAGCCCATAGACCAGTTCATATCAAGATGGAGAAATTTAGCCGGTTGCCATCCCAATCCAGTGCTTGAGAAGGAAGCAGTTCAAACTTGTGTGCAGAACATGTCACCCGAGATTTCTCTACCTGTTGAGGCCTCCAATCCGACTTCCATGTCAGAGCTGATCTCTAAATTGGTCCTCATAGAAATCCTATCACACCACCATGGTGGGTCACGATAATAGCTTGCAAGCTCAGGGAACAACCGAGGCAATGATAATTCTCGAACCAGCGCCCGGGGCAGCCAACAAAAAGGAGTGATCAGTGTGACCGTGACCGTAAATGATCCAAAGAAAGCTCCCTCCCAAACTTTGGACCTCTCTAAAGGGGTAAGCACAACAAAGACAGTGCCTCAGGCAGGCAAGCAACAACAGTCGTATAACCGAGTACCCCCACCAGCGAATCTTAATAGGGATGATTATTGGACCAGGCAGAGGAATAAATTCTACCCCTTTGAGAAGGATTGGGTCCCTGCACTACTCCGGTTATTACTGGAACAGAACATGATCGAGCTCCCAGAGACCAAGCTCTCTGAGCAAGCTGGGCACGATACTCAAGCGAATTACTGTGCTTACCATCAAAGGATCAATCAACCCACAGATGACTGCTACACGCTAAAAGACATTATCGAGGCCTTGATTCAGAAGGGTCAAATAAAGCTTGAAGAGCTAAAGAAAGCGTTCGGGGCAGCAGAAACTTCTCACGCAGTGACAGTCCAAGATGAAGATGAAGCGCCCGATCTCCTTCGCGCTTTATTCATTATGATACTTCAAGAAGGTCTTATCACACCGAAACTGACAAGGCAGCCCCAGCGCCTTTCTCAGGGAACTGAAGACCATTAGTGCCCATACCATCAGATATGGGGCCACAACTTGTGCGAATGCTCTAGTTTCCATGACATAATCGTAATAAACTACAGCGATGCCAAGAAGCTTGTAACGCCCCTAAATCACTGCTTCACCGGTGCAAGAAGGCCTCTCAACACAAGACCTTTGTAATAATGATTCAGATCCTGTTGAACCCTTGACTCCCAAGCCATGGATAGTCTATCATAGGCGAAGCAGACTCAAGTCCTTAAAGTGAGAGGTAGTCTGCCAAGCTAGGGATTTTCATAAGCCTGGCAAGACAAATCAAGCACCACCACAGAAACTAGAAGGAGATGGGCACCAAGGGCTGCTTGCCAGAGAAACAAGACGGCTCAACCGCCTGTCGAGCAATAATTTCTCAGGCCCTTTCGCCCACTGCCTACTTTACTAGACCATATCCGGGGCGTTTCTATGTCTCCTGTAGGTACAACCTTGAAATGTCCGGGTTTCGAGGCTCTTGACAGAGAACTTGAAGGGTCCAATATAACCAAGACGCAGCAGAGGCGGTTGAAAAAGACTCTGGCCCTGGCTACTGGATTCTAAACAGTTGTTGATGCCCTAGCAGCTAAAGCCAAGGCAAATCCATCTTCTTCAAAGAAGCACTAGAGTTCAAAGTCAAGGAAACCCCAGTGGCCCCCTGAGCATGACTTTGAACAGAGATTGAGAGAATCAAGAGGGCAAAGTTTCTGTTCTCAGGAAGTTTACCATATGGTACAAGTTATCAGTTGGCGTAGGGCAAACATTGTAGATACTCATGCAAAGACCGTTTGACTCATATGAGGATGCTTCTCGCCCCACAATCATTGAATCTCAAATTCCCTGTAACTTCCAAGTTGAACTTCTGCAGCCTAAGATGCAGTCCATGTTTAAGGAAGATCCTTCTGTTCTTCAATTCGAGAGAGGTGCAGAAATCATGATCTACCTTGGAGCTCTAACGGAGGTAGAGATGTCAAGATCATGGCTCTCTGCACTTAGGGTTAATGAAAAGACCTCTGAAGCCGATGAAGAGGAATTGCAAGAGGCCCCAAAAGAATGGGAAGAAGGCGGGCAAGACACAACCGATGAACTCGAAGAAATAAATATAGGAGATGAGACTAATCCCAGGCCCACTTTCATCTTGACAAATATGTCTTCAGAAGAGAAAGGAAATTTCACTACTTTCTTGCGAGCAAATTGAGACATCTTTATTTGACATTACCATGAGATGCCTGGTTTAGACCCTCAAGTCGTCGTTCAGGATCTTGGCATTGATCCGACTATCAAACTTGTTAAACAAAAGATAAGAAGGTTTAGGCCTGACCTTAAAATGCAGATAGATGCTGAGGTGACCAAACTTAAACAAGCAGGCTTCATTCTCGAAGTCAAGCGCGCGAAGTGGCTAGCAAATGTTGTTCCAGTCAAGAAGAAGAATGGGCAAATTAGGGTCTGCATCGACTTCCACGACTTGAATACCACTTGCCCCAAGGATGACTTCCTGTTGGCATTTACGAAGATGTTCATCGATTCTTTGGCTCACTGCCAAATTTTCTTTTTCATGGACAGATACTCTTGGTATAATAAGATACAGATGACACTAGAAGATGAGGAAGCCACCGCATTCTTGACTCCAAAAGGGGTCTTCTGCTACAGAATGATGCCTTTTGAATTAAAGAATGCTGGCGCCACATACCAGAAAGCAATGACGGCCATCTTCAAAGACATGATGCACAAAGAGGTGGAATGTTATCTAGATGACTTAGTGGTAAAATCTGAGCAGAAAGACCCTCACATGAGGGACCTTGAAAAGGTGTTCGAACGATTACGCCTACACCAGCTCAAAATGAACCCACTAAAGTGCTCTTTTGGCATACGTTGGGGAGTGGAGCCGATCATGATCAAGGCAATCCAGGAAATGCTGCCACCAACTACATTGCGAGAGCTGCGATCTCTCCATAAACAAATGGATTATATTTGTAGGTTTATCTCAAACCTCTCAGGTAGATGTAAGCCTTTTACACACCTGTTAAAGACAGATACTCCATTCATCTTGGATGAAGCATGTTAGGCAGCTCTTGATGACATCAAGAAATATTTACTCAACCCTCTAGTGCTCTCTACACTGGTGTCGGGAAACCCTCATCCTATATGTGACCGCTCTCGATGAGTCACTTGGGGCATTATTGACACATAATAATGATGAAGGAAAAGAGACCGCACTATACTAACTCAGCCGTAGAATGCAAGGAGTCGAGAAGAATTATCCCCCCATAGAGAAGATGTGCTTGGCCCTGATCTTCGTAGTGCCTAAACTCCGTCACTATTTACTTGGTCATGACGTGAAACTTATAACAAAAGCAGATCCTGTAAAATTTCTCATGACAAGCCCGTGCTTGCCAGGTCACGTTGCTAAATGGGCATTATTGCTGATGGAATTCGACATCACATATGTCCCACAAAAGGCCATCAAGGGCCAAGCTTTGGCCGATTTTCTCGCAGCACATCCTGTACCAACAGAATCTCCTTTATCAAGTGATCTCCCTAATGAAGAAGTATTCTACACAGAGCTTGCTCACACATGGGAAATGTACTTTGACAGAGCCTTCCAATCTAATTGAGGAGGTGCTGGAGTAGTATTTATGACTTCGAAAGGAGGAGTATTGCCTCTTTCTTTCTCTCTCATCGAGGCTGGTTCCCATAATGAGGCAGAATATCAAGCCCTTATAATTGGATTGGAGAAAGCCTTTGATCTAGACTTGGAACAGCTCAAGATCTAGGGTGATTCTGAGTTAGTCGTTCGCCAGCTCAAAGGAATATATGACGTGAGAAAAGACACTCTCAAACCTTTTCACGATAATGCCAAATCGTATATGGCCTAGTTTGAGGATGTATCATTGAGTCACATCCCCATGAGGCTAAACTCGCAAGCTAATGCACTTGCAAATCTCGGGGCTACAATTCAATTATCCTCATCAGGATCCACACTTGTCTGGGTGGTAGAGTGGATACACATTAAACTAAGAACCGAGGTAGACATGATGATGAGAGAAATATTTTCCCCGAGTGCCCTCCTTATCCATTCGGAGAACTTCTATCTGCTAAAGTAATTATCAAGACTGAACATGAGATGATGAGGGTCAGGGAGTTAAGGTTCGAAACCAAGAACCGGAGTTATTCGACCCAATAGGCGTGGAAGTCGAGCAAATAGAAGATTGGAAACAACCCATCACTTAGCGCGCGTCAAATGTCTACCAAGTTTACTCTCCTCGAAGGAGATGCTCTCTTCAGACGATCATTTGAAGGTATTTTTCTTAGATGTGTTGACGTGCAAATGTAAAAAGGGTGCTAGAAGAAGTACACTCAAGCATTTGTGGATTACACCAGTCTGGTCCTAAGCTCTATGGACGGATATGTAGATTGGAGTATTATTGGCCTTTGATGACTGCTGATTCCTTAAATTATGCCAAGAAGTGCCAAGTGTGCTCAATACACTCGAGTCTTTTTCTGCCTCCAGAACCCCTACACCCTACAGTGGCATCATGACCCTTTTCACAATGTGGTATGAACATTATAGGGCCTATTGACCCTCCTTTGGCAATGGGTCATGTCTTTATTCTAGCTGCAACAGATTATTTCTCTAAGTGGGCTGAAGCGGTCCCCCTTAAGCAAGTTTCTGGGACAACAATGGCCGACTTTGTGTGACATCACATCATACATCTTTGGAGTACCTGACCGGATTATATCTGACAACGGCCCTCAGTTCAAGAGTCATCATATCGATTGCTTGGTTAACCAGTTCGGCTTCCAATGGAGGTACTCAACTATATATCACCCTCGAGCCAACGGATTAGTTGAGGCTTTCAATAAGACCCTGTGCAATGTTTTACGAAAATCGGTATCAAAAAAGAAAAAGAATTGATAAGAAAAGCTTCCTGAAGCCTTGTGGGCCTATCGCACTACCACAAGAAATGTTATCGATTCCACTCCTTATTCCATAGTTTATGGGGGTGAAGCAGTTTTTCCCCTTGAAATTCAAATCCCTTCACTGCGTGTCGCTATACGTCAAGGACTAACTGAAGATGAGAGAGTCAAAACCCAGTATCAAGAATTGGATGCACTCGATGAAAAGAGGTTAGCGGCTCAGCAGAACCTCAAACTCAACCAGGGGAGAATGAATAGGGCTTTTGACAAGTCAGTCAAGGTTTACTCATTCGCCCATGGGAATCTAGTTCTGGCCATCAAGAGGCCGATTGTTATGCATGGCCGACGTAAAGGGAAGTTTGAACCTAAGTGGTAAGGTACCTTTATAGTCAAGAAAGTCTCGCCAAATGGAACCTACATACTGGCACATCCTGATGGAGAGGAGGCAATGCCCCCCATCAATGGGTGATATCTAAAGATATACTACTCATGATACATACTCAAGATAAAGAGACTCAATGCGCATAAGTAAAAGAGTTAGGATGATGATAAAGGGAAAGAAAGTAAGAAAGTTCAAGAAAAGCATAACCCTTTTTATTGCATTAAAAGGAGTTACAAATTACAATTAAAATCCCATTATTAGGGAGGTTACAAGACTCTTGCATCTGAGGATAAGATGACGATTAAAAGCCAAAACTCATAGCACTACTCTTGCATCTGAGGATAAGAGGACGATTACAGGCCAAAAAAAAAGAAACGCCCTCATCATGAAGAAGAAGTAAAACCACTTGGAAGTCAGCTTCAATTCATCTGAAGGGTGTTCTCAAAGAGGATGGTTTCAGGCCAAAAGAAAAAGCCAACCATTTACGAGTCAGCTTCATTTCATCTGGCAAGTATATCAAACATACAAAGCAGACTTCTCTGGCAAGGAACTGGCCTATGATGGAGAGCATACCCTGTTCACAGTGAATGCCCTTCCACAGAACAATATGGACTTCACTGTTGTGCTGGAGGATTAGGCTTCCAACAGGCATCATAAGCCAGGCCTTACCATTAATCACCACTGTTTTCCTACCCAAGGCTACGCCGTGCATGAACATCACCACACATGACTCATCTTCATGCGGAACAATCCCCACATGCAACTCACTGCCGCACGTGAGCAACATTGTGCGTGTCATGATGCTGACCATACACTGATAAGCACGATGTGAGGCTAGCACCAGCTGTGTCTTCCAAAGGTTAGCGCCAACTGTGCTGCTAACTCCCTTTGCCTACTGTCTTCCTTGATGATCAGCACCGGTTGTGATTTTAATGGCCAGCACCAGCTGCATATCCTAAGTCTGCACCGGCTATGCTATGATTGTTCACCTTCGGGTGACTCTTCATTTTTCACATCTCCTCGGTTCCTGAGACCCTTCATTTTCTAGCCTAAGACGCTTCGCCTCCTTGATGACTGCACACTTTCCAATAAAGGTTGTTCACCTTCTTACGACCGTTCACCTCTAGTGATGGTTCGTCTCCTTGCACACTTTGGGTTCCCACCAGAAATTCCCTTCCACTGCCAGAAACCCTTTGCAACCTTTCTCCAAGTCACCGGGAAACCACTTTCACTCACCAAAAAACTGCCAAGAACTAGTGAAAATCCTTGGGCAGCCCTCTGCTACAACTTTCATCCCCTCCAGAACCCACAAAACCACGTGTTTGAACATAGTTTTCATCACGTTGTTCCCTGGTTGGAAGCCTACAAAATAGTGGAAATTCCCGACTATCTTAGAATGACCCCAAAATTGATCAAGATATTTGTCAGCACTTCAAAAGACCACCTGTCAAGTTTCGTCGCATTCCGACATGTTTAAGTAGTGAACACTAAGGAACAATTTTTTGAAAAATGGTCTTCAGCACCTTGAAACAGACCCTACAACTAGAACTACATTTTCAGTGTCTCAAATTACTATAGAACTATCACTATTGGATTCAGAACGGTAAAAAACCCCTATGGGTCAAGTTTCGACTTAAACAGATACTCCAGAACAAAGATATGAGCAAAACATTGAAACAAGAGAGATCACACGCTATTCCCGTGTGGCCTCACTGCACCAAAACACCATTTAAGGTGGCTATTTTTACAGTCACGGATAGTCACTTTTGGGGCTCATAACTCACTCATTCCAAGTCGGATCGCTCCCAAATTTGGTGAGCGTATTCGTCTTATCAAGATGAACAATTCGATATGTGGTATGCCCTATGACGATATTCGAGCAGGAAGAAAAGCTAGAGAGAAGTTGCAAAAAATTCAGCAGCAACACGCCTCGCTTGATGGACAAAATCACGATGCTCGCGCAACGGATCAACGCGAAACCAATTCCATTGTGTGTGTAAGGTTTAGAACTATCATTGGTCCGATCCCCATACATCATGGACGGTCATATTTCATACACGAAGATCGACAAAGTAACTGTAATTCTGACTGGCAGATTCCAGATTCCGGTCAAAACTCAAAAGTTGCGAAATCTTCGTTGGGGTCCAAATTGCATTTCGTTTCTTGCCACGGATCATGACGGCATGCTTAGTGCGCTACAATGAAGAAATCGCTAAACAACATTAAGGAATGACCACATCATCAATCCAAAGTTTCCAAGATTCAAACAAATTTCAAGTCTCATGATCATGGCTCAAAAACATGATTCATGACTCGAAGTTGGTATCAAAATGATCGCCATGCCGAGCTCTAAAAGAAAACAATAATCTTTGGATCAAACGGGCATCAGAACACCCTCGGGTCAACCATGGAAGCTCACGTAAGATCTTGGGCTGCAGCAGGGACTGTTATGGAATTCCACACATTGTTAGATAGGGGCAAAACAGTCCTTTTGCACCTATTTTTAGAATTTCTTTTAATTCAATTAAATCTTAACTTCTAGCAATTATGTCTAATTTTGATCAATCCACCCATGTTTGGGCACAATTTTATATAAACAGGCACTACCTCATTATAAACAGACCCCTCGACCTTCAGTTGATTCTTGGAGGATTCAATAAAATTTAAATTCCTTGCTTGAGCCTGTGAGTACATCTTGCAGAGAGAGTGAGGAGAGAGAAGAAAAGGGTCGGTACCTTTCGAGCATGTAACTTTCTCTCTCCTCCCCTCTCTCTCTTCTTTATCTTTTCTCTCTCTTCTGTATCTCTCTCTCTTTTCTCTTTCTTCTCTCTCTTTTTTTCTCTCCCATTTCTCTCCTTTTTCTCTCTCCTCTCTCTCTTATCTCTCTCTTCTCTCTCTCTTCTCTCTCCTCTCTCTTCCTCTCTTTCCTCTCTCTCTTTTCTCTTTTCTCTTTTCTCATTCCTCTCTCCTTTCTCGTCTCTCTCTCTCATTTCTCTCTCTTCTCTCTCTTTACTCTCTTACTCTCTCCTCTCTTTCTTCTCTCTCTCTCTCTCTTCTCTCTCTTCTCTCTTCTCTCTTTCTCTCTCTGTCTTTCTCTTCTCTCTTTCTCTCTCCTTCTCTCTCTTCTCCTATCAACTGACGAGACTTAGTGCCGGTTAGTCTTCTTTATCTTCTTCTATCAATTGGCGAGACCTAGCGCTGGTTGGTCTTCTCTATCTTCTTCTGTCAACTGGCGAGACCTAACGCTGGTTGGTCTTATCTATCTTCTTCTGTCAACTGGCAAGGCCTGGTGTTGGTTGGTCTTCTCTATTTTATTATTTCAACTGGTGAGGCCTAACGCCGGTTGGTCTCCTCTATCTTCTCCTGTCAACTGGCGAGGCCTAGCATCGGTTGGTCTTCTATATTTTCTTTTGTCAATTGACGAGGCCTAGCGCCGGTTGACTGTCTCTCTCTTCTTCTATCAGTCGGTGAGGCCTAGCCTCAGTTGACCTTCTCTCTCTTCTTCTATAAGTCGGCAAAGTCTGGTGTCTGTTGGTCTTCTCTCTCTTCTTCTATCAAACAGCGAGACCTGACATCAGTTGGTCTTCTCTCTCTTCTTCCATCAGTCGGTGAGGCCTAACGTCGGTTGGTTTTCTCTCTTCTTCTATCAATCGGCGACGCCTAACGCCGGTTGGTTTTCTCTCTCTTCTTCTATCAATTGGTGAGACCTAGTGTCAGTTCGTCTTCTCTTTCTTCTTCTATCAGTCGACGAGACCTGACGCTAGTTGGTCTTCTTTTCTCTTATGTCAGTCGGCCAGACCTAGCGCTGACTGGTTTTCCCTCTTTTCTTTTGTCAGTTGGCGAGACTTAGCGCCAATTAGTTCTCTTCTACTTCCTCTCTTTCCCATCTCATGAAACAGTCATCAATGTCAAGCGCAGATTGCATCTTCATTCTTCTCTCTCCTTCCATCTGTTGCCTTCTTCTCTTTAACCATTCATATGCTGCTCTTTCATTTGAGCAAGAGGAATTGAGGTTAGCATCTCATGGCGGTCCTGTCGTCTAGCCGTAATGTTGTTACACAAGGTTCGCTTGGCCCACTTTACTGCCACGACAGACCGACCATCGTGCGTAGCTAGTTAATATTGATAATAGCATCTAGTAGCAATCTTGTGAGCCTGTCTCAGTTGCCAAGCCCTTTACGGTAGCATGTTACGGCAATTATCCACGACCTTAGTCACTGCTCTGATCTTCTCGCATGGTTGAATTCTTCTCTCCCCCCGTCTTTCTTTCTCCTTTTTGAATATGCAGACTTGCGTATATTCATCAAAGAGGAAAAGGGTGAGGCCTGACCCTCCTGTCTCATAACCTTTGCCATATATGTATGTGATTGCAGGAAAGTAGAAAATAAGACGAATACGAGCCAAGGGAGCCGATTTTGAAGCAGTTTCATTATTGGGGGGCTATCTTCGTGATCTAAGAGGGCGCCCACGTGAGTCAGCTTGAGTAAGTCTTGAACCAACTTTTTAAATTCCTCTCTCACCGGTTGGTAACACCTGCCCCCATTTTCGAACAACGTTCCCGAGGGAGCGATCTCACAAACGCCCCTGGTCTTCCCGAAACCTGAAAACCGTGCCGCCCGATCCTCCAAGGATCTAGAGGGTGAGATTGAGGCACCTAATTAGCTAGGCGACTCCACTGGGGACTTACTAACCCTTAGTCGAATCGTTCTTGTTTGGCTAGTTTCTTCTTTATCTGCTTTCATTCTCTTTTCACATTCACTTATGGCTGCTGCGTTCTGTAACCCATTTATCCGGATCGGGGATTTTCTTGTCCCTTTATTGGAGAGTATCCCTAAGGAACAAGGTCCTCTGACTTCGTTCCCGATCATCCTCTTGAGCAAAGATCCCTTGTTTAGCTCCTAGGTCTTAAATTGGACCGGTGTGAGGAGGGACTTGAAGGTCCCTCACTCCCCATCTCTTCGCTCTGGTGGAAACTCCACTAAGGTGTCTTGCATGAGCAGCACTTATGTTGCCCCACACAACATGCACCCAGCCACTGGTAAGTTACTTGTTGGTCGTGTTTCTAAGGTACGCCAGAAGGCTGCCTAGTCCCTTTCTATAAAAGGCAAGCAAGCTGTCATTGCTTCTGCTGGTCACCATAAGGCTACCCCCCACATTCCTACACCATTGGTCTCTGTCCCTAGAGGCTCAACACATCGAGGTGGAAATGCCATGGTCTGCACCCCTCAGACACACTACAAGGCTCGTGGGTCGCTCACTCGAGTCACACCTCGGAGCAACCCTTCTGTTGCCTCGAGACCGTGTTCAAGATCGAACCTTCCGAGGCTAGATCCTGTGCATGCCACTCATGTGCATCTCACTACTCAGGGCAACGCCATTATTGCGCCAACTCGAGTACACAGGAAACGACCTTCTCGTCCTCCTCCTATGCACACACAAGCGCACCCTGTAAAGGGCAGGCCTGCACCTGTTCTCTTACAGACACCTGCTCGTAGTTCCCAGCCTCCTAAGGCCAGATCACTTGCACGAGCCCGAGTTGACCCTCAGGTCTCCTGTAATCCTTCTTAAAGGGGCACACACGTGTCGCCATTTTTGATGTCCCCTCCCCCTCGACTTGAGCCTTCTCATGAGTCAACCTTGCTCCTGCTTGCTCCTCGTTCATCGAGCAAGCACCTCAGCCTTAGTACTCGAAGGTTTTTCCCAAGAGTACCATCCTGAACCAGCCCCAACACTTTGGTCATGTCTTTGGAGCTCATAAGAGAACTCGGGGCATAGACCTCACGGAAGATCGAGTCCTTCATCCTCCTCGGCCCAAGATGACGCCAATTCCTGGCCCTCATCCATTGCAGCACCTGATGGAGACAGCTCTCTCCACTGCAGGAAGAGTTGACCAGCCACAACCTAGATCGCAGTTTTGGAGCGAGGTCCATCAAAACTCCAAGGCTAAATGCGATAGAGATCTGCGAATTTTGACAAGGGAGGTGACCAAGGCAATCAAAACGGCTAATTTGGACGACCCTCTTCACCTGAATCCCTTCTACCCCCTTCAGACGGTGAAGCTTGAAGAGGAGCTCAATGAGCTCTATGTTGTGGTTACTGTCGCAGAAGAAGACTTAGCAACTCAAAAGCCATGGTCCGAAGACCATCGTAAACTGGCCCCTCAGCCACGGTCCCAAGACAGTCGAGAACCGGTCTAAACGTGATCTATGTACAAAAGTTGAGTTTAGTCAGGGCATGCTGACCCCTTACTGACTGACCTACCATGTACAACCCGTCAAGCTCGCAAACCCTCAGTTGCCACTAACATCGACCCCCATAAGGAAAAGGTCAGCGTAATGGTCGTAAGCGAGCCCAGTGATGCACAGGAGGATTGCATGAACAAGTTCGAGGATATGGTGCACGCGATGATGGAAAAGATCGATCGTATTGACATTGCACGCCAATCAACTAACCATGAGGCCAATTCCCATCACTTTGATGGTGTACCTCCACGGTAGTCTCCTCTGTCTACTTCACAGGACAATTCTTTCCCTCATCCGGTTTCTCAGTCAGATATTGATGCTATGGTCATCCATAGCCTAAAGAACAGACAAATTCTGGCCATATAGGGTGCGACGCCTTATCAAAGACCATTTCCTTCCTATATTGATCAAGTCGTGTTCCCCTCAAACTATAAGAAAGAGAAGTTTCCTCTATTCATCGGAACCACCTCCCCAAATCAGCATATCGCCCACTTCCAGACAGCATGTCGGGAAACAGCAGATGACAGGAGACTTCTTCTCTGCAAGTTCGTTGAGACCCTTGATGGCCCAGCATTCTAATGGTATGTCAGACTTCCTCCAAACTCGGTGCATGCATGGGAGGAGATGAAGAAGCTGTTCTATCAACGCTTCTTTGAGGTTCGAGAGAAGTTCAAACCATGGAACTTCTCACCTTGACTCAAGACCCTGATGAGCTCGTAGATCAGCTCATATCAAGATGGAGAACCTTGGCTTCCCGTCATCCTAATCCTATGCCCGAGAAGGAAGTAGTCCAAACTTGCGTGTGGAACATGGACCTGAGATCTCTCTACATGTCAAGGCCATTAATCCGACCTCCATGTCAGAGTTGATCTCTAAATCAGTCCGCATAGAAAGTTTGTCACGTCATCATGGTAGGGCACGACAACCATGTACAAGTTCAGCGAACAACCGGGGCCATGGTGGTCCTCGAAATAACACATGGGGCAGCTAACAGAAAGCGGTAATTAGTGCAGCCGTTATGGTCACTGATTCAAAGTAGGCTCCCTCCCAAAGTTTGGACCTCTCTAAAGAGGTAAGCACGACAAAGGTAACACCCCAGTCTGGTAAGCACCAACAGTCGTATAATCGGGTACCTCCACCAGCCAACTATGATTAGAGTGATTACTTCACCAGGCATAGGAATAATGTCTATCCCTTCGAGAAGGAATGGGTCCCTACGCTGTTCCAATTATTATTGAAGCAAAATATGATCTAGCTTCCAGAAGCCATGTTCCATGAGCAACCTGGCCTTGACACTCAGGCAAATTATTGTGCTTACCATCGGAGGATCAATCATCCCACAGATGATTACTACCCGCTGAAGGATATCATTGAGGCCTTGATTCTGAAAGGTCGGATAAAGCTTGAAGATTTAAAGAAGGCCTTCGTAGCAGCTGAGGCCTCCCATGCCGTAACCATTCAGGAAGAGGACGAAATGTCGAGTATCCTCTACGCCCTCTTCATTATAATGCTTCAAGAAGGCATAATCAAGTTAAAGCAGGCAAGGGAACCCTTTGCCTTGTTAAAGGGACCTAAGATCTAAGATCGTTGGTGTCCATACAATCAGATAAGAGGTCATTACTTGTCAGAATGCACAACGTTCCTTGACATATTCGTAAAGAAGATGAGGGAGTGTCAAGAATTTTAAAACCTCCCCGTAAGTGATCCCCAAATCACTTCCTCATCGGGGCAAGAAGATCTCACAAGGGAGGACCTTCCGATCAATGAATCAGACTCTGTAGAACCCTCGACTTCCAAGCCATGAATGATCTACCATGGATGAAGTAGACTCAAGTCCTTAAGATGAAAGCTGTTCGCCAAGCTAGAGAGGTTTTCCGCCCCAGCGAGATGAATTAGACATCACTTCAGAAAATTAGAAAGAGATGGGCACCAAGGGCTGCTCGCCAGAGAAACAAGGCCGCTCAACCCATAGTCGAGTAGGAATTTCTCAAGCCTCTTCATCTATTGCCAACTTTGCTGGGCTTCATCCCTTGCATGATCCTTTTTCCTTCTTCATCCTGTCAAGAAGACATCTTCCACTCAACAAACGTTCAATGAGGGTGATGACGTTAAAAGCACTCCCCAACAGTCTAAGTAAGGGAAAGACCTAAAAGAACCCCTACACACGTTTGATGAGGGTGACGACGTTAAAAGCACTACTCGACGGTCTAAGTAATGGAAAGACCTAAAAGACCCCTTACACACGTTTGATGAGGGTGACGACGTTAAAAGCACTCCTCAATGGTTTAAGCAAGGGAATGACCTAAAAGACCCCTTGCAACCGTCCAATCCTGGTGATGATTTAAAAAGCTGCCTAGATCGGTCTGATGAGGGGAATGACTTGAAAAGTCCCCACTTTTTAACCCTTCTACACCTTCTTCTCCTGCTTCTCATTCTCTTTCTCCTATGTCTTCTTCAGGTGCGACCTTGATGTGCCCAGACTTTGAGGCTGTCAACTGGGAATTCGAAGGAATCAATATAAGCGAGATGCAGCAGAAGTGATTGAGAAAGACCCTGGCACAGGCAGTAGGATTCTTAACAGTTGCCGATGCACTGATAGCTAAAGCTAAGGCAGTGCCACCTACCACAAAGAAGCACAAGAAGTCGAAGCCAAAGAAACCCCAGTGGCTACCTGGGCCTGACATGGAGCAGAGATTGAAAGAGTCGAGGGGGCAAAGTTTCTACTCATAGGAAACTTGCCACATGATACAAGTCTCTGAAGCACCAGCCTGTGTGGACTAAATACTATAGATAGCTGCTCATAGGTCGAGTGATTCGCATTAGCATACTTCTTGCACTACAATCGTCGAATCCCAAATTTCTTGCGATCTCCAAGACAAACTTATGCAGTCCGAGAAACAACCCCTCTTCATGGAAGACCCTTCCCTTCTTCAAATGGGGAAAGATGCAGAAATTATAATCCACTCTGGGCCTCTATCGGAGGCAGAGATGTCAGGATCATGGGCCTCTGCATTTGAGGTCAATGACAAGGTCACTGAAAACAACGATGAAGATTTGTAAGAGGGTCTAGAAGAATTGGAAGAAGGTGGTCAGGCCACAGCTGACGAGCTCGAAGAAATAAATCTTGGAGATGAAGCGAACCCCAAACCTACCTTCATTTCAGTAAGAATGTCTCTAGACGAGAAAGAGGAGTTCATTGCCTTCTTGAAATAAATCGGGACGTCCTTGCCTGACATTACCATGAGATGCCTGATTTAGGCCCTCAATTTGCTGTTCACTATCTCGGCATTGATCCGACTGTCAAACTTGTCAAACAGAAATCAAGAAGGTTCAGGCTTGATCTTGAAATGTAGATAGATGTCGAGATAACCAAACTGAGACAAGCAGGTTTCATTCGTGAAGTCGAGTACCCGAAATGGCTAGTAAATGTTGTTCCGGTCAAGAAGAAGAATGATCAAATCAGAGTCTGCATTGACTTTCGCGATTTGAGTACCGCTTGTCCCATGGATGACTTCCCGTTGCATTTACTGAGATGCTCATTGACTCCACAGCTCATTGTCAAATCTTTTTGTTCATGGATGGATACTCCGGGTATAATCAGATAAGGATGGCGCCCAAAGATGAAGAGGCCACGACGTTCTTAACTTCGAATGGGGTCTTCTGTTATACAATGATGCCTTTTGGATTAAAGAATGCCGGTGTCACATATCAGAGAGCAATGACGACCATTTCCTAGACGTGATGCACAAAGAGGTGGAGTGTTATGTGGATGACTTGGTGGTAAATCCATAGTAGGATGCTCATATGAGAGATCTTGAGAAGGTGTTCAGACGCTTGCGTCTTCATCAGCTAAAAATGAACCCGCTAAAATGCGCTTTTGACAAGCGGATGGGAATATTCTTGAGGCTCATCGTTAGACATCGAGGGCTTGAAGTTGAGTTAGTTAAGATCAAGGCAATCCTAGAAATGCCATCACCGACTTCACTTCAAGAACTGTGCTCCTTGAGTCACCCAGTTTGAAGACGTATCCTTGAGTCACATCCCCAGGAGGCTAAATTCACAGGCCAACGCACTTGCAAAGCTCGACGCTACAATTCAGTTGTCGTCATCAGGGCCCACACTTGTTCAGGTGGCAGAATGGAGACACTTCAAACTAAGAATTGAGGTCTATGCGGATGACGAGAGAAATATCTTCCCCAAGTGTCCCCCTTATCCATTTGGAGCACTTCTATCGGCCAAAGAAGTAATCAAAACTGAACAAGCAATAACGCATAGTCAAGGAGCTAAAGGTCAAAATCAAGAACCAGAATTCTTTGACCCAATGTGTGCAGAAATTCAACAGGTAGGAGATTGGAGAGAGCCCACCACTAGTTTCTTAAAACATGGCAGGCTCCCAGATGGTCGTGCCGAATGCAATAACATACATCTAATGTCCACCAAGTATACCCTCCTCGAAGGAGATGATCTCTTCAGACGGTCGTTTGATGGCATTCTTCTTAGATGCGTCGATATCCAAGGAGCAAGTAAGGTATTAGAAGAAGTCCACTCAGGCATCTGTGGACTACACCAGTTCGGTCCCAAGCTCTATAAACGAATACACAGGTTAGGATACTATTGGCCTTTCATGATAGCCGATTCCTTAAGTTATGCTAAAAAGTGCCAAGTATGCCAAATACATTCCAGCCTGGTTCACCAGCCTCCAAAACCCTTACACCCTACGGTTGCATCATGGCCCTTCTCACAATGGGGTATGGACAGCGTAGGGCCTATTGACCCCGCTTCCGCAATGGGCCATGTTTTTATCCTAGCTGCATCATATTACTTCTCTAAGTGGGTGAAACAGTCCCCCATAAGCAGGTTCCTGGGACAACAGTAACCTACTTCGTTCGACATCATATCATATATCGCTTAGGAGTGCCTCACCGGATCATATCTGACAATGACCCTCAATTTAGGAGTCATCACATTGATTGCTTAGTTAACCAATTCAGTTTCGAATGGAGGTACTCAACTATGTACCACCCTAGGGCGAATGGATTAGCTTAGGCTTTCAATAAGACTCTGTGCAATGTCTTAAGAAAGTCAGTATAAAAAACTAGGAAGAACTGACATGAGAAGCTTTCTGAAGCATTGTGGGCTTATCGTTCTACTACACAAAATGCTATCGATTCTACTCCTTATTCTTTGGTCTATGGGGGTGAAGCAGTTTTACCCCTCAAAATACGAATACCTTCATTGTGAGTTACTATTCACCAAGGAATAACCGAAGATGAGAGAGTCAAGCTCCGATATCAAGAATTGGATGCACTCGACGGAAAGAGGCTAGAGGCTCAACAGAACCTTGAACTCAACCAAGGGAGAATGAAGAGGGCTTTTGACAAGTCTGTCATGATCCGCTCATTCACCCGTGGTAATCTAGTCTTAACTGTTAAGAGGCCTATTTTCATGCATAGACAGCACAAAGGGAAGTTTGAGCCTAAGTGGGAAGGTCCCTTTACAGTAAAAGAGGTCTCGCTCAACGGAGCCTACATATTGACACATCTTGATGGAGAAGAGGCAATGCCCCCTATCAACGGGCGATACCTAAAGAAGTACTATCCATGATGTGTATTCAAAAGAAAGGGACTTAACGTGAAAACAAACAAGATAGTCCAAACAAAATGCTAACTCGTTTTATGTTTTTTCCAGTAAAAATGAGTTACAAGTTACAAGAACCCATTACTAGGGAGGTTACAAGTCTCTTGCATCTGAAGATAAGAGGACGGTTACAAACCAAAACTTGTGCTTTTACTCTTGCATATGAGAGTAAGAGGGCGGTTACAGGTAGAAACAAATGCATGTCCCATGAAGAAGAGGCAAACCCACGAAAGGAAGGACCTCCTCATCAAGAAGAAGTGAAACCACTTGGAGAGTTAGCTTTAATTCATCTAACAAGTAAGAGGATGGTTACAGGCCAGAAGAAAAAGCAGAGCCACTTCAAGAAGTTAGCCTCAGTCCATCCGATGTGTATGTCAAACATACAAGCCAGATACCTCATCTGACGTGTATGTCGAACATACGATGCATGATCCATTCGACGTGTGTAGCAAACATACAAGAGGGGCTGCTCTGGTAAGGAGCTGGCTTATGACGAGAAGCATGCTCTATTCACAGTGGATGCCCTTCCACAGAACAACATGGACCTCACTGTTGTCCTAGAGGATTTGGCTTCCAACAGGTACCACAAGCCTCACCCTATCCTTCGCCACGTTTTGTCGGCCCATGAACATCGCCGTAAGTAGCTCATCAACGAGCACGGTGAACCCCGCACATGACTTACTGACACATGCTAGTGTCATTCTTCGCATCGTGATTAGCCACACTTGCTGATCAACACCGATTGAAGCTAGCATTGGCTGGGTCCTCTAGAGGCCAGCACTGGTTGCGTTCCCAGCCCCTAATGTTGGCTATTTTGGTTGAGGGTCGGCGCCAGTCGTATCACCACTCCAAATCATCAGAGTCGATTATGTTCACCTCCCGAGACTCCTTGTTTCTCAAAACTTAAGTTTTTAATGGTCACACGATTTTCAAGGACGAAGGCCAAATGTCACCACGCCTCCAGCAACCGTAGGCCTTCCTCGAGATGGTTCACCTCTAGCAACCGTATGTCTTCCTCGCGACGGTTCACCTCTTGCAGCCGTACGACCCATATCTTGTGACAATTTGACTTTCGCCAGAGTTTCTCCCACGTGGCCGAAAACTCATTGGAAAACTGTCCCTCCTATCTTTTTGGCTTAGACTTCACCTGAACCTCGTCGGGAAACCTTTGCGACACCATTAACAGTGTCGGAGAATGGAGATAACCTCGGTAAACCTCTTGAAAGTGCTCAAAAACCTCTGCAACACCACGAGTGGTGCCGAAAAACTTTCACAACAATTGGGAAACCCCTGAAAAGTCCTCGAAAATCCCTCAAGACATGCGAAAAATACTCACTGATGTGTTCCCCACCTCTTCTACCAAGGAAAATGACAGCTGGAGCCTTCTTTGCTTCCCGAAAAGCTCTCCTTTGCTTGCTACTCTCTCTACAACTTCGCTAAATTCTAGGCAAAGTTCGCACGCCGAAGGTCTTCTCTGCAAAACCCTTGCCGGAATCCTGCTGTCTGCCAAAGAACCTTCCATGCAGAGACTGTTGCTGAAGTCCCACTGCTCCCTGGAAACTTCAACCGAGCGCTCTCTTCCCATGGTTAAACAAAACTTGTGTTAAAGTTTTTTTTACCCTTGGTGAAAAAATAAGGGAAAACGAGGTTTTAACCCCTTATTTAGACTACACTTCCCTCAAAATCCCTTCACAAACTCGAAATTCCAGTTGCGTCCAAGGGAAGCCAAGCGACAATGAGCCGAGTCGGGCTTTGACACAAGGCCTGAGGTAACTCTCGTCGATCTATCCTCAGCACCGATTGAGGCAGCGTCGGGTGAATTTCCAAACAACCCTAGTGCCGGTCGACTTAGCGTTGGGTGTGTTTCCAAAAACAACCTTAGCACCGGGTGTGTTTCCAAATACAACCTTAGCGATGGTGGACTTAGTGTTGGGTGTGTTTCCAAATACAACCTTAGCGCTGGTTGACTTAGTGTTGGGTGTGTTTCCAAATACAACCTTAGCACTGGTTGACCTAATGCCGGGTGTGTCTCCAAACAACCCTAGCGTCGGTTGCTTAGCGCTGGGTGTGTTTCCAAATACAACCTTAGCATCAGTTGACTTAGCACTGGGTGTGACCCCAATGCCGATTAACTCAACGCCGACTGTCTTCAGATATTACCACGGGTCATTCACAATGCTAGTTGAACAGTGCTGGTTGTATTGTGAGAACTCAAAGCCGGTTGAATATTTGCAATAAACTATCAACGCTAGACATGGCGCCGACTGTATTTAAAGCAATGTATGCCCTACCATTATCCCTAGTGGAATTGTGTACCCAAGCCTGGATGTGTCATCTCTAGTGGACTTGCACCCAGGCCATTACACCTAAAACTGTGACTTCCCCAATGGAGTCAGGAGCTGTCCCTCATCCCTCACTAGGAGTCACGCCCCTACTGTGGCCCATCATCCCCAATGAAGTTAGGGACATTCTTACTTCCCCTATCTCCAGTGGGTAAGCTTTACACTAAGATACCTTACTCCCAAGGAGTCGGGTTACTTGTTATAGAGTCTCATCTTTCACCCAGAGAGCATGCTTCCCCCCTTTAACCCTAGTGAAGTCTGCCTCTGTTGGTCATCCTTCATCAGGTTGCCATTTCCATATGAACCCTCTACTTGTGTATGGTCTTAACCATTTTATCCCCAGGGAGTCATATTACCATCCACAAACCTATTTCCTATGAAGCTCCACCTACATGACGACCCACACTTGATTTAGATGCACAACCCTAAACTCCATGGTCCGAACTATATGTCCTTAAACTGTAGCAGAGATCTAGTTACATGACCGTAAAATGCACAATCCTAGTTGTATGACGTTAAACTACATGAACGCGGTCCATATTGCATGACCCTAAAACTGCTCAGCCTCAGTCCATACCGCATGACCCTAAACTGATCAGCCTCGGTCCATACTGCAGACCCTAAACTGCTCTACCTCGGTCTATACTCCATGACCCTAAACTGCTTAGCCTCAGTCCATACTGCACGACCCTAAACTGCTCAGCCTTGGTCTAGTTGCACGACCCTAAACTGCTCAGTCCATACTACATGATCCTAAACTGCTCAACCTTGGTCTAGTTGCACGACCTTAAACTGCTCGGTCCATACTGCATGATCCTAAACTGCTCAGCCTCGGTTCATACTGCATGACCCTAAACTACTTAGCCTCGGTCCATACTGCATGACCCTAAACTGCTCAGCTTCAGTCCATACTGCATGGCCTTAAACTGCTCAGCCTTGATCCATACTGCATGAACCTAAACTGCTTAGCCTCGGTCCATGCTGCATGATCCTAAACGTTTCAGCCTCGGTCCATACTGCATGACCTTAAACTGCTCAACCTCGGTCCATACTGCATGACCCTAAACTGCTCAGCTTCGTGGTCCGAACTATATGACCTTAAACTGCATTGTTCTAGTTGTACGACTTTAAACTGCATAACGATGGTCTAACTATATGACCTTAAATCATAATACACGTCCTAGCCGCATGACAATAAAAGGCTCAACACCATGGTTCGAACTATATGACCTTAAACTGTAGGGGAGGTCTAGTTGCACGACCTTAAACTGCACGGTCCTAGTTGTACGACTTTAAACTACATAACCATGGTTTAGCTTGATGACCTTAAAACCATAGTGCACGTCCTGGTCGCATGACGATAAACTGCTTCGCTCAAGTCACGGAGGCATGACTATAAACTTTCCACCACATACGTGTACACGTCTTTTTGTGCACTTTCACACATGCCTTCTCTAACCTACTTGTTAGTGTGCATACACCACCGTCATTACCTCCCCAGTGAGTTCATTCCTTCCATCATCTTACATCATTCCCCAGTGAGTCTTACCCATGCTCACAAAATGGTGAACCATCCTGCCATCCATACTCATTGTAAGTTAGTGGGTCACCATCATCCACTCACATTTCATACATCGTCCATCTCTCATAGGTAGCCTCGAGCCATCTCCCCAAGTGAGCCAAACCACCACTATACTCACTCCATAGCCTTCATAGACTACCATCCATCACCATTACGGTCCAGCTGTATAACCGTAAACTATAGTGCACGTCCAGACCGCATGACGCTAAACTTCTCCGCCTAGGTCCCGGAGGTATGACCTTAAACACACCCTCACAAAAATAATAATAAAAGAATAACAGGTATGGTGTATACCTAAACAAGGGAACACCATGAGTAAAAATGATGGACAGGCATGGTCACGAAACCATGAGTAAAAGAGTTCCGTGAATAAAAACTGAGCACGGTGAAAACCCGAAAGGGCATCGTGAGTAAAAATGGACAAAAAGGGTGGACATGGCCAAAATATCATGGGTAAAAGAGCCCCAAATAAAAAGAAGTTGGTGAAAACCGTCTCTACGATGCCACTTCCCAAGTTTAAGCGAAAATCTGCAAAGGACGCTTGGACCAATAAACAGATTGATGCAGCACTCGCCTCAACAGGCGGCTTCAGCCCTCACTCAAAAGAATAAAATCCATGATGGCATAAAACCAGAAATAAAAAAATATGATCTTCAAGGAAAAGATTCTGACAGTCTGAGTACAGTTGCAAAAAGGACTTGAAAGACAGGAGACTCGCCAAGACGGCAAGACAAGTCTCATGAGGAAGAACATTATTCTCACGAGGTCACAAAAACACTCTATAAATAAACACTACAAAGGCAAGAAACTGACAAAGCAAGGGGAGAAACTGCCAAGACTTCAGCTCGCCTTGCCGGCAGGCCCAAACCTTCGGGACCGGCTAACAAAACTGCCCTTGACTGGACCTGATAGATGAGACCCAAAGTGGTACTTTGAACGTCAAAAGAAAACCTAGTGTAACAGCAAACAAAGCCTACCAAAACAAACCAACAAACCCAGACCAAATGGGAACAATGCCCTTCACCATTGCACTCAATTGCCAGATGGGCCTGACTTTGACTGACGAGGTCCGTACAAAATCCTCAGATTCAGAGTCACAAATAGTCTGCGTGAGGGTGAGGACTTCGATAAGATCCCTAAAAAAAAAAGTCTCTTCTCCCCTTAAAGTCTCCACGGACGGACCCGCAAATAATGCATCCCTATGTCTGAGCAGCCTGGTTACACCATTACATGAATCTGTTCAACGTTCACGTGGTCCTGTACCTAGGAAGGAAAAAAGTAAAAGCCGAAGGAAACTTTTCGAATGATTGTCATTATTGCTTCTCTTGAAAGAACAACATTCGGTGGGGCATGCTGTTTGAACGTATTTTTCATCACCTTGGTCACTGGTAGGAAGCAGGTCAATAAAGCCTACAAAATAGTGGAAATTCTCAACAGTCTCAGAATGGCCCCAACATTGGTCAAGATCTTCGTCAACACTTCAAAAGACCACCTGCAGTTTCGAGAAAATGGCCTCTAGCACCTTGAAATGGACCGTACAACTGGAACTACATTTTTGGTGTCTCAAATCATTATGGGACCACCGTCATTAGATCTGACACGATCAAAAACCCTTATGGGTCAAGTTTTGACTTAATCGAGAATAAAGTTATGAGCAAAACATTGAAACAGGAGTGGTCACACACTATTCTCGTGTGGCCTCACTACACCAAAACACCATTAAAGGTGGCTATTTTTATAGTCATAGGCAGTCACTTTCGGGGCCCATAACTCACTTGTTCCAAGTCGAATCTGTCCCAAATTTGGTGAGCGTATTCGTCTAATCAAGACGAACAATTCGAAATGTGGTACACTCTGTGACGATGTTCGAGTAGGGAGAAAATCTAGAGAGAATTTATCGATCGATGAAGAAGTTGCATAAAATTCAGCAGCGACACGCCTCGCACGATGGACCAAATCACGACGCTCGCGTAACGGATCAACGCGAATCCAATTCCATTATGTGCGTAAGGTCTAGGACTATCATTGGTTTGAAACCCATACATGATGGACGGTCAGATTTTATGCATGAAGACTGACAAAGTAACTAAAATTTCAGCTGTCGGATTTTAGATTCTGGCAAAAACTAAAAAATTGTGAAATCTTTATTTGGGCTCCAAATGATGTTTCGCTTGTTTCCACGCGATCGTGACGGAATGCTTAGTGTGTTATGATGAAGAAATGATAGAAAAAAATTAAGGAAAATCGCATCATTGATCTAAAGTTTCCAAGATTCAAACAAATTTCAAGTCTCGTGATCATGGCTCAAAAACATGATTCATGGCTCGAAGTTGGTATCAAAACAATCTCCATGCTGAGCCCTACAAGAAAAAAATAATCTTTCGATCAAACGGGCATCAGAACACCCTCTGGTCAGTCATGGAAGATCACGCAAGATCTCGGGTAGCAACAGGGATAGTTTTGGAATTCTACGGATTGTTTGTCTTTTTATACCATTTTTAGAATTTCTTTTAATTCAATTAAATCTTAATTTCCAGTAATTAGGTCTAATTTTGATCAATCCACCCATGATTGGGCACAATTTTATATAAACAGGCACTACCTCATTGTAAATAGACCCCTCGGCCTTCAGTTGATTCTTAGAGGATTCAATAAATTTTGAGTCCTCACTTGAGTCTGTTAGTATGTCCTGAAAAGAGAGGGAGGAGAGAGAATAAAAAGGCCAGTATCTCTTAAGCATGTAACTTTCTCTGTCCTTCCCTCTCTCTCTTCTCTCTTTTCTCTCTCTCTTCTCTATTTTCTCTATGTTCTCTCTCTCTTCTCTTTCCTCTCTCTCTTCTTTCTATCTCTCTATCTTATCTCTTCTCTCTTTCTCTCTCCACTCTCTCTCTTTCTCTCTCTCTCTCTCTCTCTCTTCTCTCTCTCTCTCTCTCTCTCTCTCTCTCTCTCTCTCTCTCTCTCTCTCTCTCTCTCTCTCTCTCTCTCTCTCTC
>NW_006500351.1:2537887-2599533 GCF_000471905.2 Amborella trichopoda
TCTCTCTCTCTCTCTTCTCTTCTCTCTCTCTTCTCTCTCTTTTCTTCTTCTCTCTCTCTCTCTCTCTTTCTCTCTCCTCTCTCTCTTCTCTCTCTTTCTCTCTCTTCTCTCTTTCTCTCTCTTCTCCTGTCAACTGATGAGACCTAGCGTCGGTTAGTCTTCTCTATCTTCTTCTGTCCATTGGCAAAACTTAGCACCAGTTGGACATTTCTATGTTCTTCTGTCAACGGGCGAGACCTAACGCCGATTGGTCTTCTCTATCTGCTTTTGTCAATTGGCAAGGCCTAGCGCCAGTTGGTCTTCTCTATTTTCTTCTTTCAACTGGTAGGGCCTAGTGCCTGTTGGTCTTCTCTATCTTCTTCTGTCAACTGGCGAGGCCTAGCGCCGGTTGGTCTTCTCTATTTTGTTCTTTCAACTGGCGAGGCCTAGCCCCAGTTGACCTTCTTTCTCTTCTTCTATCAGTCGGTGAGGCCTAGCACCGGTTGGCCTTCTATCTATTATTCTATCAGTCGACGAGGTCTGACACCAATTTGTCTTCTCTCTTTTCTTCTATCAGCGGACTAGACCTGACATCGGTTGGTCTTCTCTCTTCTTCCATCAGTCGGTGAGGCCCAACGACGGTTGGTTTCTCTCTCTTCTTCTATCAGTCGGTGAGACCTAGCACCGATTGGTTTTCTCTCTCTTCTTCTATCAATCGACGAGACCTAGCGCTGATTAGTCATCTCTTTCTTCTTCTATCAGTTGATGAGACCTAACATGGGTTGGTCTTCTCTCTCCTCTTCGTCACTCAGCGAGACCTAACGTCTACTGATTTTCCTCTCTTCTTCTGTCAGATGGCGAGACTTAGCGCTAATTGGTTCTCTTCCTCTCTTCTCATCTGACATAGTCGGCGAAGCTTGGCATCGACTGCTTCCTCTCTCTCCCATCTCATCAAACAGTCGGCAATGTCTAGCACAGACTACATCTCCTCTTCCTTCTTCTCTCTCCTTCTGTCTCTTCCCCGTCTTCTCTTTAACCATTTCTCTGCTGCTCTTTCGCTCGACCAAGAGCGATTGAGGATATCATCTCATGGAGGTTCGGTCGTCTAGCCGTAATGTTGTTGCGTCAGGTTTGCTTGGCCCATTTTACTGCCACGACAGACCGACCATCATGCTTAGCTAGTCAATATTGACAATAGCGTCTAGTAGAAATCCCGTGAGTCGGTCTCAGTTACTGAGCCCCTTTTGTTACCACGTTACGCCAATTATCCACCACCCTAGTCACTGCTTTGATGTTCTAGCTTGGTTGAATTCTTCTCTCTCCTCGTCTTTCTTTCTGCTTTTTGAATAAGCATGCTTACGTATGTTCGTCAAAGAGGAAAAGGGTGAGGCCTAACCCACCTGTCCTATAACCTTTGCCATATATGTATGTTATTGCAGGAAAGCAGGAAATAAGAAGAATATGAGCTAAGGGAGGTGATTCCGAACCAGTTTCATTACTGGGGGGTTTCTTCATGATCTAAGAGGGTGCCCACGAGAGTCAGCCCGAGTAAGTCCCGAACCCACCTTTTAAATTCCTCTCTCATTGGTTGGTAACACCTGCTCCCGTTTTCGAACAAGGCTCCTGGGAGAGTGATCTCACAAATGTCCTGGGTCTCTCTCTAAACTCGAGATGCGTGCCACCCGATCCTTTAGGGATCTAGAGGACAAGATCGAGGCACCTAATCACCACGGTCGGAGTTCCCTATTTCCCCGATCAACTCCCTTTTATTGCTGCAACTCCTGCAACTTCGACAAATCTTGACCTTCCCTGCTAGCATTCTTCTTTCTTAGCTAGAACTTGCCCTTGCTTGCCGACAAACTCCTACTAATCTTGCCATAACACCTTCTATGTTCACCTGAGCTCTCACCAGAGATCCTTATTTCTTACTGCTAAAATTCTCACTTAAGTCATTTTAACCCTTGTGAAACAGTAAAAATGGGGGTTACCGCCCTTTATATAGGCGAAACTTCCCTCAAATATCCCTCACATGCCGTGAATGCCAGCTGTGTCCTAAAAAAACAATGGGCCCGATGCCCGAGTGAAGTTTTATTGTCGCCCATGAAATCCTATGCAACATAGATCGGGACCGGGTCGAGCTCGGGTTAAGGCCCGAACACTAACCCATACCCAGTGCTGATTATGTTGTTGAAACGTCTCAGTACCGGCTGTGTTTTTAACAACTCAGCGTCGGCCATGTTTTCAATGGCTTTGCACCGGCTGAGTGTTCAAGAAGTAATGTTGATTTTGCTCAATGCTGGTTGCATTTTCAATGACCCAGTGCGGGCTGTATGTCAAAGAAATAATGTTGGTTGTGCCTAGCGCCAGCTGTGTTCTCAACATTTCATTGGCTTATGCCGCCATGCTAAAGCCATGCGTGTTTTACTACTGTTATCTCCATGCGTAGTTACACTCTGACCATGACCTATTATCCCCAGCGGAGTGGTACCTAGGTCGTTCCACCCAGGCCATGGCTTCTCATCCCCAGTAGGAGTCATACCCGTGTTGTAGCCCCTTACCCTAAAGGAGTCAGGGTCATTCTTATTACTGCGACCCCAGTGGGTTTGCTTCACACCTAGCTGTCCTATCCTTAAGGAGTTGGGTCATCCTCAATGAATTTGTTCTCTATTGAGTACCATTTTTCAACTTTAAGGGAGTTACACTTGTCTCCTTATGCTCAACAAAGTCGGTCTTCCCATTTGAACCCCTAGCCGGTCTTAACCATTTCATCCCCAAGGAGTCAGATTACTGTCTACAAGACTTATTCCCATGGAACCTCACCTACATGGCGACCCACATCGTGGTCCGTGTTGCATGGCCTTAAACTCCACGGCTTTGGTTTAGGTGCACGATCCTAAACTGTACCGGAGGTCTATCTGCACGACATTAAACTGCATGGTGCAAACTATAAGACGCTAAGCTATGGTACACATCCTAGCCGTAAGAAAATAAAAGGCTTAGCACCATGGTCCAAACTATATGACCTTAAACTGTAGCGAAGGTTCTAGTTGCATGACTTTAAAATGCATAACCACGGTCCAATCTATATGAGCTTAAACCATAGTGCATTTCCTAGCTGCATGACATTAAACTACTTTGCACAGGTCCTAGAGGCATGACCTTAAACTCGCCCCCACATATGTGCACATGCCTTTTACGTGCATTTTCGCGCACGTCTTCCCAAAGTGAGTCAAAACCACCACCATACTCACTCCATGGCCTTTACAAAATGTCATTCATCACCATCATGGTCCAGCTATATGACCTTAAACTGTAGTGCACGTCCTGGCCGCATGACGTTAAAAGGCTTCGCACAGGTCCTGAAGGCATGACCCTAAATACGCCCTCACAAACAAAAGAAAAAAAGAAAAAAAAAGAAAAAGAAACATGCATGGTGTATACCTGAACAAGGGAACGCCATGAGTAAAAATGATGGATGGGCATGATCATGAAACCATGAGTAAGAGAGTTCCGTGAAAGAAACCCAGGCATAATGAAAATTTCAAAAGGGCACCATGAGTAAAAATGGAAAAATAAGGGTGGACATGGCCGAAAGGTCATGAGAAAAAGAGCCCCAAATAAAAAAAAAAGTTGGTGAAAACCGTCTCTACGACGCCGCTTACCAAGTCCAAGTAAAATTTACAAAGGACATTTGGACCAATAAATAGATTGATGCAGCACTAACCTCAACAGGCGCTTTAGCCCACATTCAAAGAGAAAAATCCCTGGTGTCACAATACCAGGATCCAAAAGTATGAGTTTCAAGGAAAAGATTTCGACAGCCTGAGTTCACTTGCAAAAAGGACTTGAAAGACAAAAGATTCGTCAAGAAGGGAAGAAAAGTCTCATGAAGAAGAGCATCATTCCCAAGAGGTCACTAAACACACTCTAAGATGCCGGAGACGTCCTAAGAAGGCTAAGTCAGCCATAACTTTAGACCTGTTATGCGAAACTGCTAACAGTGGGTAGGGGACCCAAAGTCGGTCGCCGCGATAAACTGAGGTACCCTGCCCGCCAAGGAATATCTTGTGAACAATGTAGTCGAGCACCGACAAAAGGCCCTTCAACAGAACAAACAAACAAGGAAGTATTTTTGACAAAAAAAAGACGCCCCAAGAAAGCTAAGTCAGCCATTGCTTTGGAACTGTTACGCGAAATTACTAACAGTGGGTAGGGGTTATACCCAAAGCCAGTCACCTCGATAAACTGAGGTACTTACCTGCCAAGGAATACCTGGTGCACAATGTAGATAAACGCCGACCAAAGGCTCTTTTGCTATCTATCCAAAACAAACAAACCCATATCAAATAGGAACAATGCCCTTCGACATGACACTCAATTGCCAGACGAGTCTGATTCTGACCAACGAGGTTCGTACAAAATCCTTAACTGTCAGAATCACAATTAGTCCCTTGAGGGTGAGGACTTCGACATGATCCCTAAAAAAAGTTTCTTCTCCCCCTAAAGTCTCCACGAATCGACTTGTACATTGCATCCAATGTCTGAGCATGCTAGTTGCAGCATTATGTGGTCCTGTGGCTAGAAAGAAAAAGTAATAAAGCTGAAGGAAATTTTTCGAATGTTGTCCTTCTTGCTTCTCTCGAAGCACAACATTCGGCGGGTCAAGTTGTTTGAAGACATTTTTCAGCACCTTGGTCCCTGATGCGAAATAAAGAGAAACCCAGTCAATAAAGCTTGACATATAGTGGAATTCTCGACAGTCGCATACCTTCCCCAGAGCGGGTAAAAATCTTCCTAAGCACTTCAAAAGGCCACCTACCAAGTTTCGTCACAATCAGATATATCTAAGGCAGTGCAGACAAAGAAATAATTTCAGAAAAATTAGTCTCTAGCACCTTGAAATGGACCCCAAAACTAGAACTATTTTTTTGGTGTGTCAAATTACTGTGGGACGACTGCCATTAGATCTAGCACATTAAAAAACCCTTATGGATCAAGTTTCAGCTTAATCAGGCACTCCAAGATAAAGTTATGGGTAACATACCGAAAAAGGGTAGGCCGCACACTATTCCCTTGTGGCCTTCCTGCATCAAAGCACCATTAAAGTTGGCTGTTTTCACAGTCACGGGTAGTAACTTTCAGGGCCCATATCTCACTCGTTCCGAGTCAGATCACATTCAAATTTGGTGAATGTTTTCGTCTCGTTAAGACGAACATTTTGATATGTGGTATGCCTCGTGATAACACCCGAGCAAGGAGAAAATCTGGAGAGAAATTGCTCATCTCAGAAGAAAGTTGCAGGAAAATCAGCAGTGACACGCCTCGCTCAGCGGCCAAATCACGGCGCTCGCACATCAAATTGACATGAGACCAGTTCCATCATGTGCGTAAGGTCTAGGGCTATCTTTGGTCCGAACCCTGTATATTATGAATAGTTAGATTTCGCACAGGAGGCCAATAAATTGATTGTAAATTTCGGCGCTGGAATTCTAGATTCCGGCTAAAACCTAAAAGTTGTGAAATCTTGGTCCGGACATGAAATCGATCGTGATGGCATGCTTCGTGCATTAAACTAAAGAGTCGAAGAAAAACATCAAGGAACGAGCGCACTATCAATCCAACGTTTTCAAGATTCATCTAAATTCCAAGTCGCATGATCATGGCTTAAAAACATGATTTATGGTTCGAAGTTGGTATCAAATCGATCGCCATGCCGAACCCTACAAGAAAACAATCATCTTTCGTACAAACGGACACTAGAGAAATCCCGGATCAGTCATGGGAGATCACACAAGTTTTAGGGCAACCACAGGGACAGTTCTAGAACTCTATCCATTGTTTGGTATGGGCAAAACAGTCTTTTTGCACCCATATTTATAATTTATTTTAATTTAATTAAATTGTAATTATCATCAATTTAGGTAGTTTTTGAACATACACCTATGTTTGGGCATACACCAAATTCTATATAAACATGCTAAACCTAGTTGTAAAAAAACCTTTGATCATTCAATAAAGATTTCAATTCTTGCTTAAGTTCGTAGGTGTGTCTTGGAGAGAGAGAGGAGAGAGAGGAGAGAGAAGAAAATGGCCTATACCCTGCGGTAAGGTAACTTTCTCTCTCCTCCTCTATGCTCTCTCATCTATCTTTCTCTCTCCTCCTCTATTCTCTCTCATCTATCTTCCTCTCTCCTCTTTTCTCTCTCATATATATTACTCCCTCCTCTTATTTTCTCTGTCATCTTTCTTTCTCTCTCCGCTTTTTCCTAGCATCTCTATCTCTTTCCCACTTTTCCTCCTCTGGTTTATCACTTTTCTCTTTCGCTACACTTCTCTCTTTCTCCATTTACGCATGGTGGACCTATCGTTTGGTGTGATGTCCTCCTGCTCATGAAATATAACAGTGAGCCGGGCCTTAGCCCGAGTGGCGGGTTGGACCGCTGTCAAACTTCCCTCCTCTTTTCGATCACAAATGGAGGAAACCCATCGTTGTCTATGCTCTTCTCTCGCTTCTTACTCATTCGCAGTCGGCTGAAGCACATCGTTGCTTGTGTCTTCTCCCTCTCCTCCTTTCCGTCACAATCGACAGAAGCACATCGCCTCCTGTGTCTATTCTTTCCCCTCTCTTTTGTCAAAGTCGGCAGAAGCTTATCGCTGCCTGTGATCTTTCTCTCTCCTCTCTTCTGTCACTGCATGTGTACTTTCTCACTCCTTTGTTACAGCCGGTGGAAGCTCATCGTCGCCTGTGTTCTTTCTCTGTCCTCTCTCTTCTGTCACAAGCGACAGAAACACGTCGCCGCCTGTGCTTTCTCTCTCTTTTTTTTTCTCATGTCAAATATGGTGGGAGCTTATCGCCGCCTGTGTTTTATCTTTCTGTCACAAATAGCTGAAGCTCATAGCCGTCTGAGTTTATCTCTCCCCATGTCATTGCCATCTGTGTCTTCCTTCCTCTTCCTTCTCTCTCTTCCTTCTTCTCCTTGCTTGTCCCTCTCTTTTTCCTCTTCTTCTTTCTTTGCCCTCTATATTCTCTCATGCTCTTCTTCTTCTTCCTTTCTCTTTCCCCCTTTCCTTCTATTCTTCTCTTCTCCTTCTCTAACCTCGCACTCTCTTTCCTTTTTCTTTCTTATTTCTCTTCTCTGTCTTCTCTTCTCTCTCCCTTACTTTCTCTTTTCTTTCTTTTACTCTTTTGTTTGATCATATGGTTTGAGATTAGCCTTCCATGGTAATTCTGTCGTCTAACAGTAACGTCGTTGTGCCGGTTAAAGTTACTGTGCCTGCTTTACTATCAGGACAAACTAGCAATCGTGTCAAGCTGACCGATATTGGTACTGTCGCATAGTAGTAATTCTATCGAGCCGGTTTAAGTACCAAGCCCGTTTTACTACCACGTGAGATCAGTTACCTACTAGTCTGGTCACTATGTCGATCTCACTGCCTGGTCAAATCCTTCTCATCCCAATCTTAATTCTTTCATTCTTCTTTTTTTGAATGTGCACGCCTATGTATGTTCACCCAAAGGCAAGGTGAGGTCCCGCGACCCACTTATCTTGTTTCATTTGTCATATGTGTGTGATTGCAGAAACAGGAGAATACAGGCCGAACCAATTCTACGACTGGAGGGCTTTATTTGTGATCTAAAAGGGCATCCACGCGAGCCAACCCGAGTAAGGCCTGAACCCACCTTAAATTTCTCTCTCATCGATTGATCTACCTGCCCTCGTTTTTTAGCAAGGTTCCCGAGAGAACGATCTCAAGTCCCGGGTTCCCTTAAGACCCGAGATACGTGCTGCCAGATCATCTAGATCTGGAGGGCGAGATCGAGGCACCTAGCCACTTACCGCCCTCTCTCTCTCTCTAGGAAACCACAATTCCCATATGGCGACCCAAATAGGGCACACAAATTCTCTGCACTTTCATCCCATATATATAAGGCCAGGATTCCACACTAAATAAGAAACTTCCTGTAGATGTTATATATATATGTCAAGAACAAAAATATATATATCCAGGAGTCCTAATACTTTTGGATTTCTATTTCATTTAGGAAACTTGTTAATATTAATCTTAATCCCACATAATATAGGATTTCTTATGTGGATGATTTTGGATAGTACCAAATCCAACATCACTAACTCTTGGCCCCTTATTGAATGGTACCCTAATTATTTTACCTAATAAAAATGCTGACAAGTTGAAATTCTACAAAAAATTACTTCGATTTGGAATGAGATATTCCTTTATTAACCAAATTAATTGGTTGTTTTCCATATCCTCTAGCCTAAGATGCCAAATATATGCATCAAGAACTATTACACTATCGATATAATTAGAATAACTGGACACTTTATTATCAAACTTCTCATTTACATGAAGAAAAACAAAGTGTGCTCGTCAACTACATGACCACACTTTCTTATTGATACTTTTAATTATCAGAAGTAGACTTCAAATCCCTTTCGAATAAGGAAAATGACAAATACAATATTTTCCCTCATACTAGGTACTTGATCGACATTCCCTACAGACAACCTACATGTTCAAATATCTAATACATCGGAATAGGTATTGTTTTCCATGTAGGTGTGCTTCTCCCTAGCTTTTATTTGGAGTTCGTGATAAAATGGTTAGCAACCAAGTCTACCTAACATCATGGTCTACAAACAAGCATTTTGAGACTATAAAAATGACTTTGAACCTTATGCTCCCATTTCCACTATATCTCGAATTTTTAGGGTTTCATTTATGTGGGCATTGATTTTTGAAGTAACCTGGCTGACCACATGTGTAGCAATCCTTGTGTAGCAGCTTAGTTGAGGGGCTTGATTCCTTTACCTTTAAATCTATTGTTCATTTTATTAAAGTTTCTCTAAAAATTGTGGTTGTTGGGCTTGGGTTGGCTAGGTGTGGGAGGACCTAGAGCAAGCATGAGCTCACTTCATCTTTATTTATATGTTCTAGTTCTAATGCCAATCACATGGGAAGGTCATCTAAACTAAGAGGTTTTGCGTTTAACCCGAGGACTATGATTACCATCCTCCATGAAAATGGCAGACTATTTAACATTGTGAAAACTTGCATGCGCTCGGGACCTTCATTCCGTACAATGGCTATGTCCTTAGCCATAACAAGTATTTTATTAACATGGTCTATTACATTATCACTCTCATTCATGTTAAATGAACTTTATTTTTCTAGGAGCAGTCGGAGTTGAGTTTCTTATGTTGTGTCATATTTTTCCTTTATTCCTTTAGCACATTCTTAGATATGTCAAAATGTTCAAAAAGCCTAATAGTATCATCTTGCATAATATTTAGCTACAATGTCTAAGCTATGGGGTCAACTTCTAAGAATTTTTCCAATTTTTTTCTTCTTCAGCGGCTTTACCAGTAATGACATGTGGCTCATTTTTTAGCACATATTGGTCATCTTTTAGCACATATCAAATTCTATCTTCGACGAGGAGATATTCTATCTTCCTCTTCTACATGTTTCAAGTGAGATGCATTTAAAATTTCTATGTTTGAAAGTTGTGCCATTACAATTCTACTAGGCATGGGACGGACTTGCGATTTTTATTTTTTATTTTGGGTAGATTAGTGGGGAATATATGCCCCTAACCGTTTTAGAAATAGTTAATGGTTTTTGAATGCGTTTGTGGGAATGGAAACCTAGACCATTAGCTGAGGCTCGGGCGGCGCTTCCACCATAGCCTCAACCCCATTCCCCGGACTTGCTAAGGTACATGTGAGCAAATAAACAGTTTCTAGCTCCTAAAGAAAATAAAATTGTAAAAAAAATAGTCAATGTAGGGTTAATCCCTAGTAGTAAGATAAAGAGCCAAAAAATGGTAAATACCATTGTTAATTGATGGATGATATAAACAAATACATAAAACTAGCTTTCAATAAATAAAAAATAATTTCCGAGTGATCCATGTCTAGGATTCGTTTCTTTTACACCTAGATGATTTGCTAACAACTATCTAAGCATGAAACCTAGGACAATACAACAATAAACTAAGGCAATACAACAATAAACTAAGGCATGTTGGAGAAAGGAAAAAAAAATACACCGTCGCATTCATAGATACCTTTCCCAAGCAAACAGTAAGCGGCAATTTCCCAAGAAAAAACAAGCTTTCCCTATTTGCAAACCAATTCTTCTTCTCCATTGTTCTTTTCATACATTCAAAATCATGGTCAGGTAGCATATCCTAATAAAGAAAGTACCATCAGTATATTGCACAAATTTTGAACAATAATAATATAATATTGGAAGAAATAGAAGTTCAATAAATTGTCATTTTGCAGTCCCCCTTTTTTAATTATAAACAAAAAAGCTCAACAAATTTAGATATACAAAAAATTTCGAGCTTCACAGAGGGACTCATTCGGGTCACTCATCCAATTTCATTTCTTTAGTGAGATCAAAATCATCTGCTTGACACCAGAGTCTTATTCAAGATCGATGCATGCAGGCTTCATATTTTACATCCACATATCAAGTTCAAAGTCGTCAAGCCATATCAACACTTCTTTTCTCTTTATAAACACAGGAAGATAGATTAGTTCAAGAACATGTATACCATACACCACTGGGTACTGGTGTATGCTCTATGTGACACCACTGGGTACTGGTGTATGCTCTATGTGACACCACTGGGTACTGGTGTATGCTCTATGTGACACCACTGGGCCGTCAACTGTCTGTTCCTCATCACAGATGGCTGAGATTGACTATATACATAGGTGAGTGTTAGTTAAGGAACAAAGGTTATTGTCAACCATCCATCATTCGAAACAGATGGTGGATATCCCAATGGTGTAAAATATAACATAAAGTCATGGTGTGGCATATGTTTTTCCTTTGTCCATAAAGGTATGAATATGTGGATGTATTTGAGACTTTTGAGACCTTGTTATCCGGCTCAAAAATCTGTTATAACAGCCACTATAAAAGAGAGAGAAATTGAATAGAATATAAAATGTTCAAAATAAAATTGTAAGAAGGGTCATAACAGTGTCATAATGGATGACATGTTTTGTATTTTTATTAATTACAAATATTGAAAATTTTCAGAATATATAATCATTCCAAGGGCTATAAGCAACATTTTGTAAAAACTTTGGGCATAACAGGTGTTAAAGATATAACACCCATTCTTGTCAATGTTATAATGGTCGTTACATCATCGTGCAGCAGCCATTATATTTTAAAAGAACCTTAGCAACGTAACAGGCATTTTATGCAGTCTACCCGTCACATTTACATAATGTAGCTGGCCCTTAGTAGGCAGGACCATTACAGTTACAACAGCCACCATAATTGTTATTCTCTAGGATTTTTGAACCTTGCTCATAACTTACCATGAGAAAGCTCCAAGTACAATTGTAACGAGCAAGTAGACATCTCGGTTGAGCCTTCAAACCATCTCTCAGGAGTGCAGATCGCAAGGCCTTTAGTTTCTCCAAAACAAGATCCTCTGTGGGTTTTCCACTAAATTTAGTTACTGCTGCAATAATTTCTTCCACTTTCCTCAAGGTAACTGTTTCTTTGATGGGATTTGGCAGGCTGATCAAATTGAGAGCTCTTAATATTTCTCTATAACTTTGTATATTCTTTTTATTCATTAATACATAGGTGGGATGGGTAATTCAACTAACTTTATCCATAAAAGTAAAGGAAAGTAAAATTCATAATATTGATGCAACTACATCCAGGACATGCATTTAGTAATTTCAACCAGTGTTTTAAAACCCAGATTTGGGCCGAGAGCTGCTTGGGTGTTTTTCTTCCCTTATAAAAATCAACTGGTATCTAATTCAAAATTATCTCAGGTCCATTCACTAAATGTTCCCCATCTAGCACAAGAACTGGATAAAGCAAAATAGTAGCGAATCCCGCATATTGGCTTTCTTAATAGGTTTGATTTGATATTGTAAATTGTAAGCTTGGACTTCTAATGAAATCTAAATCATACTAGGGTCACTTATTATAACTGGTGGTGGCATATGTTACCCGTCGAAAATGATCATTCAGAAGACATATTGGTTATGTTCCAAAAACATATCAGGTTTCAAACAACGGAAATTATACCATAGCCCATTGATTGACAGTATGGGGTGCTCCATGATACACCCAGTGTCCACTCCCAGTACTGGGGTGGGCCCCACTAATGCTAATCTCAATTGATGCATTAGTGGAACTAGTGGTGGATGGAGTCTTAAGAGTACCATACACAACAGTCCCTTGGACAATGGTATACTTTCCATTCAATCATATTGGAGTAAGATTTTTCACTACTGTTCAATGAAAAATAGAAAATGTTTACAGAAGAAGTTAAGGTCAATAAGGCGTGAAAGGATGTCTCATCAATTCTCATATACTTAGCATACTGGCGCTTCTGGACAACTACATGAGACCAATGGGAGCAGGCAATGAATGCTATACTATTGTCATCAGAAATCAGTTGATCTATGCAGTGAGGTCATAAACAATTGACTGCAAAAATAAATTACAGAACCCATCCAAATATAGAGAAATAGAAACATATAAAAATAACAGCAGAACTGTTCAGCAAGAAATACTTACTTCTCCAGCTCTTTATTCATGGGAAGCACTATCTGGATGCGTACTGGGGTTGATTTTGCATTAGATTCTTGGGTAAAGACTGGGGTAGTCATTGGAATTTTGGAATTTTTTCCTTCAAAGAAATCTGGCCAGAGATATACCTAAGGTGAAAAGCAGGTGCTCACTAAATTCTTTCGTGATAGAGTATGTATGCAAGAAATCATGAAAATATTGAATTTCCACAGCTAAATTGTGTATAGAAAAGTGACTTAGCCTGCAACATCATTGAAACCAGTTGAACCAGAGAGTGTCTCTCCTTTTGTCTCCACAACAGCAAATGAATCATACCTCCTTACCAATTAATGCAAAGGGACAAGGGCAACTTTATAACCTTCATCCCTTTTCCTTCCAAAGCCAAAACATAGGAACGTAAAGTATTAACATCCGTCATGACATGAAGAGAGTCATGTTGAGGAGTTGTATCCTTGAATGACAGGATTTTCCAGTGGAAGACCCCATAAATTAAGCTGGATCCTTGAATGTTTGCCTCAAGCACTCAATGCCTTATCATGACTAAAGCCAGTTTGAAGGTGAAAAACCTAAAAATTCTCACATAATGAAGGAATTTGTATATGACTGCTCAATGGCTGGGCATGACCTAATGTTTGAAGACATTTTTCAGTAGCATGGGTCCCCGATGCGGAATAAAAGCAGAAGCCAATCATTAAAGCCTGACAAACAGTGGAAATCCTGATAGTCTCATAATAGCCCCAGAACTGGCCAAGATCTTCATAAGAACTTCTAAAAGTCTCCTGCCAAGTTTCATCATATTCCAACATGTCTAAGGCAATGCAGACTTAGAAACAATTTCGACAGAATCAACTTCTAGCACCTTGAAACGGACTCTATAACTAGAACTATATTTTTTGTGCGTCAAATTATTGTGAAGCCATCTCCATTAGATTCCACATAGTTGAAAACCCTATAGGTCAAATTTCAACTTAAACGAGCATTCCAGGAAGAAGTTATAGGTGAAAGATCGAAATAGGGGGAGCCGCAAACTAATCCTGTGCGGCCACCCTGCAACTAAACTCCATTAAAGGGGCAGTCATGAACAGTGACTTTCGATGCTCATATCTCACCCCTCTTAAGTTAGATCATGCTTAAATTTTGTGAACGTGTTCGGCTCGTCAAGACGAGCGTTTTCATATGTGGTACGCCTCGTGACGATACCCGAGCACGGAGAAATGCTAGAGAGAAGTTGTCGAGCTGTGAAGAAAGTTGCAGAAAAATCTGCAGCAACACACCTAGCTCAAGCGGCCAAATCATGGTGATCACGCATCGGATCGACATGAGACCAGTTCCATCGCGTGCGTAAGGTTCAGCACTACCATCGGTCTGGACTCCGTGTACATGATGAACAGTTGGATTTCGTACATGAAGCCAACAAAGTGTTTATAAATTTCGACACTGAAATTCCAAATTCCGGCCAAAACTCCAAAGTTGCGAAATCTTCATCTGGGCTCAAAATCGAGCTGCGTTTATTGCCACATGATCATAACAACATGCTCAGGGTGATCTAGTGAAGAAATCACGAAGAAACATCAAGAAACAAACACACTATCGATCCGAAATTCTCAATATCCATCCAAATTTCAAGTCCCATGATTATGGCCTAAAAACATGATCCATGACTCCAAGTTGGTATTAAATCAATTGCCATGCTGAGCCCTATAAGAAAACAATCATCTTTCAATCAAACGGGTAGCGGAGCAATATTAGACTATTCATGAAAGATCACGTACGTTCTAGGGCAGCTGCATGGACTGTTTTGGAATTCTACATATTGTTAAGAGGGGGAAAATTTATCATTTTGCACCTGTAATTACAATTTTTTTTAATTCAATTAAATCTTAATTTCCAACAATTAGGTTTAATTTGATCAATCCACCCATGTTTAGCAAAAACTCTATAAATACCACGCTATGCCTCAATGTAAAAAGAGAGGTTGAGACCGAATTTTTCTTAATATAATTGCCATCTCTTCCGATCGTTGGGTCACGTTTTGGGAGAGAAAGGAAGGAGAGAGAAACTTTTGGGATGGTACCCCTCGGCTTAAGGTAAATCTTTTTCTCTCTCTTCCCTTCTTTCCTCTCTTTTTCTCTCTCCTATGTTCTTTCCTTTCTTCTTCTCACTCTTCTTTTCCTTCTTTGTCTTCGTCGGAGCTCCTCTCAGAGACCATGCACGACAGTGGCAGTGCCATGCATGCGTCTTTTCCTTTTTCCCCCCCTGTGGTTTCACAGGTCGCTCATGGTGAGGGTAGCGCCATGCGCGAGCTTCTTTCCCTTTCTTTTCGTTCATCTCTATCTCTCAGCAAGGTTCACAGACGATGCTACTCACCATCGTCCGTAAACATCTTTTACGCGCTCCGTATCTATCGCAGGCCGCAAGCCTTTTTCGCTCGTTTAGCCGTCCGCAGGCTTCTTTTGTGCACTCGATGCCTATCGCCGGCCGCAAGCTTATTTCACGTGGTAGGTGCCTATTGACGTTCGCAAGCTTCCTTCGCGCGCTCTGTGCCTATCACCGTCCTCAAATTTCTCTCGCATCTGTGCCTGTTGTCGAGCACTTCACAAGAAGCTATCGCCGCCCGCAAAGGGGCATGCTGCCTTCTCACGTTGCTAACGGTGATGCCTAATGCTGTCTAAAGTCTGCTGCCTCCCCCTTTCGTCGTGAGCAGCAGTGCTCAGCGCCATTTAGGGATCGTGACACTAACACTCCACGGCTGTGGGCAGTGCTCCCTAACGTTGACGGGACCATCCTTCTCCACCATCTCGAGTCTTCTCTTATCCTTCCTTCTCTTCTCACTTGACTAAAGGTCGACTCAGTTTGGTAATGCCTTAGTGGTGTGGTTGTCGAGCAGTATTGCCCTTGTGTTGGTCCCGAGTATATGTCTGTCTTGCTGCCACACCAGATTAAGACAGTCATATCGATCTTGGTTTCGAGTAGTATTGCCGTCGTGCCGATCTGAATTACCATGCCTGTCTTGCTAAGAGTCCGAGTCGGTTACTGTACTGGTCCAGCTAACATGCTAGTATCGTCCCTTTGTCAAGTCCTCTTCTCTTTTCTCCCCTCTGCTTAAACCTTCCACTCCATCACCCTAACTTCTCATCTTCATTGCCATATGAATGTGCATTGCCCTAAGACAAGGGTGGGTCCTTCGGCCAACTTGTCTTGCAAGTTAACCATGATAATATTTTGCAGAAAACAAGGAGATTGCAGGTCAAGGGAGGCAATTTTGAACCAGCTGAAGCAGCTAGGGGGCTTTTTGTCTTGATCTAAGAGGGTGCCCAAGAGAGTTAGCCCGAGTAAATCATGGACCCCGGTGAGGTTGGTCCCCACCTCACATATCAAATTCCTCTCTCACAAGTTGGACACCTACCCTTGTTTTGTAAACGAGGTTCTCGAGAGAGCGGTCTCAGGTCCCGGGTCCTACGAACCCGAGACACGTGTCACACGATCACCTAAATCCGGGTAGGCGAGATCGAGGTACCTGACCAGCTTGGAGACTCCATTAGGGACTTATTACCCCTTTGTCGATCCGCTCTTGCTTGATCAGTATCACCTTTTATTTTATGAATCGCATTCTATGGCATCTGGGTTACTTAACCCGTTCATCCGAGTTGGGGATTTTCTCATCCCCGCATTCTTGACCTTCCCGAGAAGACGAGCCTCTCAAGCCTCGTTCCTTACACTCCTCTTGAGTTAGGACTCACAGTCCGGCTCCCAGGTCCTTTCTTGAATTGGTGAGAGAAGGGACTTCAGGGTCTCTGACTCCCCACTTTCTAGTCTTGGTGGACCTCCACTAAGGCCCCTAGCATTAGTAGCATATTGGCTACTGTCCACAGCATGCACCGTGCTACTTGCAAGTCCCCTGTCAGTCACATTGCTAAGGTGCACCGAGAGGCTGCCTTATCCACTTTCGCAAAAGGAAAGCAGGTTGGCATCACTTTTGAAGGTCGCCGCAAGGCCACCCCCTGATCTCCTTCACCACCCCGAACCTCTATACCTAGAGGCTCGATACAATGAGGGGGAGATCCTGGGGCCTCCACCTCTCCCCCTCTCGTACACACCTAAAGGCTCTTGGTTTGCTCGCTCGAGCCACACCTTGGGGCAACCTTCATGCTGCCTTGAGCTCACGTCCAAGGCTAGGCCTTTTAGGATTGAACCCTACACGCGTCATGCATTTGCATTCCACAGCTTGGGGCAACGCCAGCGGCCTCAGGTCAAGCATGCACCCGGGCCTCATAAGGGAATTCGAGGCAATGACCTGATGTTAGAAAGAGGCCTGCATCTTTCAAGGTGACAACCCAGATTGCCCTCTATCCTTGGACCTCACTCTCTACTCCAGCTGATAGACACAACCCTGAAATGCTCAAGAAAGATGGGGCAATCCAAATCTCAAGCTCGGTTCTGGATTGAAGTCCATGGCAGCCTCAAGAACAAACAGAAGAGAGGCCTACATATCCTGGCTGGAGAGGCCCCTTAGGCAGTTGAGGTTACCACCTTTGATGACCTCTTACCTCACAATCCCTTCTTCGCTCTTCAGATCTCAGAACATGAGCAAGTCCAACAATATTGCTCAGTGATTACTGTCAAGAAGTCATGGTCCCAAGACTGTCAAGAATCGGTCCTCACATAGTCGGCGTACAAGGCTAGAGTCCACTCGAGGCATGCTGAGCCCTTGGAGGCCGACTTGCCACGTACAACTCGCCAATCCCAACAGTCCACTACTCTACCTGGCTCTGACCTTCCAAAAGAAATGGTCAGTCATGGTGATCAATGAGCCAGACGAAGCCCAAGAAGAGCGGATGAACATGTTCGACGTAATGATGCAGTTCATCATCGAGAAGTTGCGTCGCCTGGAAGCCTCTAGACCCCCTGCGTCTACTTCTCACCATGAGGACAACTCCCCACTTGACAAAGACACCATTCCCAGACAAACTGCCGCACCAGTCTCTCAAGACAGCTCTTCTTCCCCCGTGGTTTCGCAAGCTGATATAGATGCCATGTTCACCCATAGTCTCTAAAACAAGATCCAGGGCATGCAAGAGGTGCCGCTTTACTAAAAGTTGTACCCCTCGTACATCGACCAGGTGCCATTTCCCCCAAACTATCAAAAAGGGAAGCTCCCTCTGTTCGATGGTATTACATCCCCACAACAGCATACCGCTCACTTCCAAGCGGCTTGTCAAGAGATGACAAGTGACAGGCGACTCCGCGTCTATTCATCGAAACTCTTGAAGGGTCAGCTTTCTAGTGATATGCTCGGCTACCTCCAAACTCAGTACACTCATGGGAGGAAATGGAGCAATTGTTTTACCAGTATTTCTATGAAGTCCAGAGAAATGTGGAAACCATCGAACTCCTCACTCTGACTCAAGACCCCGGTCGATAAGTTGCCCGATGGAGAGAGTTGACAACTTTTCATGCCACTTTCATGGCTGAAAAAGAAACGGTTCAGACTTGCATACAAAATATGCTGCCCGGGATCGCTTTGTGTGTTGAGGCCTCCAATCCACCCTCCATCTCAGAGCTCATCAGCAATCGTATAGAAGGTCTGTCCAAGTACCATGGTGGATCTCGTCAGCAATCCTCTAGCTCGAATTCTCGCTCCAACAATTGGAGCAACCAACAAAAAGCAGTAATTAGTGCGGTTGTCATTGGGACCGACACTAAGGGGGCCACCCTTGAAACCTTGGACCTCACCAAGGTGCAAACACCTAAGATTGGAGGCAAGCAACAACAGTCCTATAGCAAGGTCTCGCCTCCTAAAAATTTAAATCGAAGTGATTACTGAATCCAACACCAGAACAAGGTGTATCCCTTTGAAAAAGAGTGTGTTCTTGCACTGCTTAAGTTATTGCTAGAGCAAAACATGATCCAGTTGCCGGAGGCCAAATCCCAGGAGCGGGCTAGACAAGAGTCGCATGCGAAATACTATGCATATCACAAGAGAGTAGGCCACCGCACTCAAGAATGTTATATGCTTAAAAACATTGTCGAAGCCTTTATTAACAAGGGCCAAATAAAGCTCGAAGAGCTAAAAAAGCATCTGGGGCAATTGAGGCTTCCCACATAATAACAATCCAAGAAGATGACGAAGCACCTGCCGTCCTCCGTGCATTCTTCTCCATGATACTCGAAGAGGGTCTCATCACACTGAAGCCGACAAGGCAGCCCAAGTTCCTGTCTCCAGGAATTGAGAACCTCTGGTGTTCGTATCATCAGATACGAGGACATGACCTGAGTGAATGCACTGGCTTCCATCAGCTCTTGGCAAAGAAGATGTAGCAACACCAAGAAGTTTAAGTTAACCCAAAAGGACACCCTCAAGTCCCTGCTCCACCAGTGCAAGAAGTTCTCCAGGCATAAGCCCAGGGAAGTGCATCGGACCCTCTGCAAGACGTCTTCGAGACAATGCTATAACATGGCCTCATCACTCCCAAGCTCACTAGGAAACCTAGGTGTCTTGCCCAAGGTACGGAAAATCTTTGGAGCCCATTTCACCAGGTATGGGTCTATGAGCTGAGGGAGTGTTATGGGTTCGAAACTATACTTGCAAAGAAGGTACAGGAAGGCCACATTGTTTGTGATGTTCTCCTAAAACGCTCCCAAGCCATCACTCCCCTCCAAGAGGAAACCTCACTACAGGTCCCCTATGTGCCTATGGTAGACCCTTCCGAGCGCTCGACTCCTTGGCCCCGGGAAGTGTACCATGGGCAAAGTAGGCTCAAGTCCCAGAAGCGTGAAGCAGTTCGCGAAGCTAGGACTACTCATCAGTTCGATAGAACAGATCAAGCACCTCCTCAGGGACCCAAAAGGAGACGAGCACCCAGGTCAGCTTGCTCAGCCACCAGTAGAGGAAGAATTTCGTCGCCCCCTTCCTCCACTGTCAACCTTATAGAACTTCATCTAGGTGCAACTCGCTTTATCCCTTCGTCCAATTAGGTGGACGTCCCTGAGTCCTCAACTGCTCTAGACTCGTCCATTACGGGTGACGTCGTTAAAAGCATCTCCCGACGGTCTGAGCAGAGCAAGACCTTAAATACCCCAACACACGTCCAATTCTGACGACGACGTAAAAAGCTGCTCAGGACATTCTAACTCCACTTTGTCTTCTTATCCTCCCTCTTCTTCTATCCTTTTCACAGGTGCAGTCAGTTGTGCCCAGATTTCGACTCTCTAACCAGAGAGCTCAAAGGAACCAACATCGGTAAATCGTGGCGAAATCACCTAAGAAAAATGATGCCCCAGGCAGCTGGATTCTTAACAGTTGCTGACGCCTTGGCAGCTCGAGCCAAGACCAAGCCATCTTCAAGCTCTTATTCCAAGGAAGCCTCCCATGTGCTGCAGATCTTAGAAGTACCATCTAGCACGGGGCATATGAGCTTAAGATTGGGGAAGAAGCTTCAACTCACACTTCAAAAGCTCAAATTCCTCAAGTTTCTGGATCCTTCACTTTTACCTAAGCCTCAACCACAAACTTCCACATCCCTAATACAAATCCCCATTACTTCCTCATCAGCCCGAACAGTAAAGTGAGTCAATGACACATACCAAAACTCAACCAAAGCCTGCTCCTAAACCTACCCCATTACCTAAACTAGTGACTGGATCAAGAACACAGAAGGTTGAAGAGGATAAAGTGAAATATGACGTAATTGGGCATCTGAAAAAGCTTCCAGCCCTTCTAACTATCTATAATGCCCTTATGCTATCCCGAGACTACTGTATGGCCGTAGTTCAAGCTCTCTCTAAACCAAAGGTGTACAAGACTAAGGTGGAGCCTATTGAGGTGGACCCAACCATCTTGGGTGGGTGCTTGGTAATGACCTTTTTCGAAGACGAACTTCAGTTGGGAGGCACATTTCACAATCGCCCCCTCTTCGTGAATGGTGAATTACACGCCTGCCCTATCAATCAGATAATGTTTGATGGAGGGTCGGTAGTCAACTTGATCCCAAAAAGGATCCTCGCTCGAATGGGATTAGGGTCTGACGACCTCACTCCTACCCACATCACCATGCAAGGGTTCAACAAATCAGGATGAAAGCCGGCTGGGATAGTTCGTCTTCGCCTCAAGATCGGTGACGTAAACAATTACGCTTAGTTTCATGTAATCGTCACCAGCAAATCTTACAATGTCCTCCTCGGCTGCCCTTGGCTCCATGATCAAGGGGTGGTTCCTTCTACTCTCCACCAATTCTTTAAGTATAGTCGAGATGGGAGACAACACACGGTCTATGATGATAAGAGACCGTTCCCTGTGGCCGAGACTCACTATGCTGATGCCAAGTTCTATTTCACAGATCATCCAACACCAGAAAGGTCAAAGGATGATGATTGGAAGTCTGTGAGAGAGACAGGACCCTCGTCTCATGATGATGTTGAAAACCTTGAGCGAATATTACAAACATGTTCAAAGAGGAGGAAAGATAGGGCAAGATCCTCCCCTTGACTCCTATCTACCCAAGTATACCATGCCACCTCTCTGAGGTCATGGTATCATCTCCCGAAGTTGAAGCTTCCCCCTCTACTGCTAGTCTGTCAGAACAAAATGACGAGTTAGAAGCAACACCTGGGTTGAGAAAGTCTTAGAGTGGACCTTTCAGCACCAAGGGACACCTACACGTCGGACCAGCAAAAAGTCCAGCACATCCCCATTGCTCTTGTAGAAGCATAAATGACATACCAACCACCAAGGAAGGTGCTCCAAATCCCATCCTCCTTGAACAAGGAAATCACCAGCAGCCAAAAGAAGGTCCTACACTTCTCAGAGGCTCTCGAAGAAGTACAGGCGGTCAAGAGTCATCCCTTTGACTCTCAAGAACAAGACCCCATGGTAGAGCTAAGAAGTGAGGTTCGTAGTTTCTATAAACTGTTGGAGGTTATGCACCTCGCTTCAAAGAACTTAATCGAGTTTGTCCCTGAGACTAAGAGTGAAGCAGGGAAAGAGTGAAGACATGCCTCACACAGAAAATCTATTTCATTCATCAAAAGGGCATTACAATTGTTCTTTTCTTTACAATGGAAGAAAGAAAAAGAAAAAGAAAAGAAGCCACTATCAAAAGCGGTCAATTATCTCATTAACCTCTCTCCTGCACTCTTCGGCTGATGCCTTCACGTGCTCAATGCCTTCCCTGAGTTCAGCCCTCAGCCCAACCTCACACTCCACTAGAATTAATTTATCTTCTAAGGACCAGCTTCTGGACCAGTGCCTTATCCTCGGCCTCCCAAGCTGTTGTCTCCTTCTCCAACCTTTCGAGCTCCTGGGCCTACTTGGCAGTTTTTTCCTTCAGTGTATCCACCTTGTTATGGTGCATTATGGACTTCTCGGCAAGGATGGGCCTCTAGGAGGTGGTAGCTTCCATATCCCCTACTTGGGACTTTACTAGCTCCTGATTGTGCTCTAGAGAAGCCTTTAATGACTCTAGCTATGAGCCTCCTAGTCGCGCTGCAATCTTTTCCACCTATAGAGCCTTCACCCTCCATTCCTCCAGTTTGTTGGTGATGCCATCAAAGTAAGGGAGGACCTCTGGCGCACTCCCTAAGGTGATTTCCCTCAGTTATGGGATCGTTGTTCCAAGCTCTTCAAGGGGCAGCTCCTTCAGCTTCTACAGGCCCGTTCGAAGCATCTCAAAGATGACCCTTGACATTCATTCTGCTGAAAGTGGGCCTGGACAGTGCAGTAGGTGCAATCGCAGCAAAGGAACCCTTGACTGCAGCCACGGGAGCTGCTAAAACCTCAGCTAGAGTTGTCCCTTGTATCTCTGGGACCACCTCGATTTCGGAAGACATAACCTCGACAGCTGGAGCTACCATTGTATCTTCACCTTTGATGGTTTCGGCTCTCATGGGGTTGGCTTCTGGGGGAGCCTTGGCTAGATCCCCTTTCAAGGCCATTGCCTCACAGTCCCTCTCACCTGGGGTAACCTCTTCTTCCTGTTCTCCCTCTTCTTGAACCACCATCGCCGCCTCTGCAGGTTCAATGCCCCGCCCTAGTCCTCTAGGGTAGCCACTTTAGCTATCGGCTCTTCCACAGGGCCTGCATCTTCGACAGCAGAGGGTACCGCTTCCGAGCCCTCAAGGTCAATCCTTTGAAGAAGTACTGGCTCTTCGACCTCTTCTGTAGCTACATCACCTGAAGCAGCAATTTTCTGTTGCTCAGGTAGCCCCTCTCCATCCCCTGGGGCAACCTCCTCTATGACCACAACCTTTATTGGGGTAGGCACAGTGGCTTCCTACCCCTTAGAGGCTTTCTTCGTCACAACTGCCTCATCAAAGCTGGCCTCATCAGTCCTGTCGATCTCCATCAGGATTGGGCCCTCTTTTGTTACATCCTGATCTGAAGCACTGGCCTGAGTCTCTGAAGGGCTAGAGTGGGGCTTAGGTGAAAGGGAGGAAGAATCCTCTAGGGCAGAGGGCGAGTATGGAATTATCGGAGACACGTAGGACTCCAAGGAAGTCGAGGGTGAGGAATCATCTTGTGGCTGGCGAGACGCTTGGATCTTATGCCCTTTGCATTTTCTAGCCTTGGTTGCCTTCTTAGCTAGAGCACGGGGAGCCGCTGGAGTAGTCCGTTTTCTCTTCTTTCCTTTCGCCCACTCAAATGCAACTACCTTGGAGGTCCCTGTTTTAAAGGAATGGGCTGCCAGCTTGCTGTGCAGGCCTCTCCCTATGAGTTCGTTCACGTCCTGGACCAACCGTGTCTTGAACCCAGGAACCTTACGACCCTCCTTCCATCGGAAGATCGCAGAGAGATTGTCAAAAATACTCTTCGTCTCGTTCTCCATAGTAAGAAATCTAGCATGGACTTGTCTACAACAATTTGACGCGCCTGCTCAATCTCGCGTCAGTCATGGGGGAAGCCTAGAGTAAATATATCGCCTTGGGGAGGAGTCTGTGTTATCTTTTGTTGCCTTGTATCTTGACTCCGGCGGCTATTCTCCCCCTTCCAAGGGTGGTCCACGCCCCAATATCCCTTACTGGTGATCTACCACCAGTGTTCATGGGCTTCCATCTCCCACATTGTTCTGCTGACATGAGGCAACACATACTTGTTAAGCATGGTGACCTCCAAGCATGTCGCCCAAGCAGTGCGAATATGCCTCGAGAGCCAAGTCTCCCGGTGGGTTCCCAATTGGTCCTTCTTCCAACGAGCAGCCTTGCTATGCCGCTTCTCAAAGAACACTGAGAACGGGCATCCTTGATCTAGCCCATGCTGCCAAGCAAATTGATGAGGAAAGTATCCCTCAAGCTTCATGCTATGGATGGTGCAGCAAGCAAGGACTCTGCCCCTGACACTAAACATAAACATTAGCTCTTTTGGGCTGGTGAAATCACGTTCTAGGTGGTGACCCAGCTCATCAACGAATGCACGCTCTGTAAGACATCCGACTGGGAATACAACCCGGGTCATGTGAAGATGGTCGTTACAGAACAAGTTGCGTGCATGACCAGATGTGTGGAAAATTGCCTTATGCCCGGCAATCTTCAAAAGGAATGGGCACATGGTATCTTCTAACACCCTATTTATGAGGTAGGTGTTAGGGAAGTAAGCTCCAAGCCAGCCATAAACATAATGGACTGGGAAAGGGATTTTGAAATCCCCTGGGAAGGCCTCAACATCTACTATGTCGTTCCCTCCTTCCTCTCCTTGATACAGTCTCCCCTTAGAAATGGCCCCCTAGCCATAATAGATGCTGCACAAAACTGGTTGTGCGATTGCATACCCTTTTCACCGCATCATGTCACAGGCCACGTAGAACATGCCTAGACGAATGATGTTTGCCCCTCCCGGCAGAGCAAACTTGCATAAGAAAAGTACCAGATGAGCTGAAAAGAAGATATGCCCATTCTCCTTCCGCAGCTCAAAGACTGGAGGGGCTTCCTTGATGGTTGCATTCTTTCTTGGCACTGAACCAGTTTCATCTGTGCAGTGGCCATAGAAAAATGCTATCCATTCATTGAAGGAGATTTGTTAGGTGCCTCGATCTCGCCCTCCGGATCTTGGATGATTGGGCGGCATGCGTTTGGGGTTTTGAGGGAAGACTCGGGATGTTTCTTTGAGATCGCTCTCTCGAAAACCTCGTTCGGGAACGAGGGTAGGTATTACCAACCGAAGAGAGAGTAATTTAACGTGGGTTAGGGACTTACTCCGGCTGGCTCCCTTGGGCACCCTCTTAGATCACAAAGAAAGCCCCCCAGTAATAAAACTAGTTCGGAATAACCTCCCTTGGCTTGTATTCTTCTTGTTTTCTGCAATCACACACATATGGCAAATATTATAAGACAGGTGGGTCAGAGACCTCACCTTTTCCTCTTTGGTGAATGTACAAAAGTAGGCACATTCAAAAATAGGAAGAGAAGGGAAGATGGGGGAGAGAATAATTTGACCAGAGAGGGAGATTAGCACAACGACTAAACTAATGAGTAATTGGCCTGACATGGTAGTAAAACAGGCTTGTTAACTAAGACCAGCTTTAAAAAATTACTACTAGACGGCAGTACCAATACTGACTAGGTAGACATGAAAGTTAGCCTGTTGTGGTAGTAAAGCGGGCACAGTAACTATGACTGGCACAACAACATTACGGCTAGACGACCGGACCACCATAAAAGGCCAATCTCAACCCCTCTTAATCAAACGAAAGAATATCATAGTGAAAGGTTGTAAAATAAGAAATAAGAAGCAAGATAAGAGAAGGAAACAGAAAGAAGGAGAGGGTAGAGAAAGGATGGGAAGAATGTAGCCGGCATTGGGCACAACCGACTGTATCTAAACAAGGAAGAGAAATAAAACACAATCGGCACTAGGCTTCGCCGGTTATGTCAGACGGAAGAGAAGAAAGAAAAAGGATGTAGTCCGCGCTAGGCTTCACCAACTGTGCCCCGCAAAAAGAAGAGAGAAGATAAGTCGATGCTAGGCTTCATCGACTGTGTCAGATAGTAGAGGAAAGAGAAGATGCAGCCAGCGTTAGGCTTCACCGACTGAGTCAGATAGAGTGGAAGAGAAGTACAGTCTGTGCTAGGCTTTGCTGACTGTCAAGCAGAAAGAGAGAATATACAATTGGTGCTAGGCTTCGTCGACTGTCAGACAAAAGGAGAGAGAATATACAGTCGGTGCTAAGCTTCACCGGCTGTTAGATAGACAAAGAGAAAGAATATACAGTCAGCACTAGGCTTCACCAACTGTCAGATAGTAGGAGAGAGAGAATATACAGTCAGCACTAAGCTTCACCGACTGTATTAAACAAAGAAGAGAAGTGCAGTCAGTGCTAGGCTTCACCGACTGTATTAGACAGGAAAGAAGAGAAATAAAGAGATAGAGAGATAAAGATGAGAAGAAGAAGAGAAAGAAAGAGATAGAGAGATAAATATGAGAAGAAGAAGAGAGAGAAATAAATAGAGAGATAAAGATGAGAAGAAGAAGAGAGAGAAAGAGATAGAGAGATAAAGATGAGAAGAAGAAGAGAGAGAGATAGAGATGAGAAAGAAGGGAGGAGAGAGAAAGAGAGAGAGATGAGAAAGAGGGAAGGAGAGAGAAAGAGATAAGAGACAAGAAAGAGGGGAGGAGAGAGAAAGAGAGAGAAGAGAAAGAAAGAAGGAGAGAAAAAGAGAGAGACAAGAAAGAGGGGAGGAGAGAGAAGGTTACTTTATCGAAGGGTACCGACCCTTTTCTTCTCTCTCCTCTCGCTCTCTCCAAGACTTACCTGAGAGCTTAAGCATAAATTCAAATTTTATTGATGCTGGTGTGAAATGAACCCCAAAAGCTAAGATTCTTTTACAATGAGGCTTTGCCTGTTTATATAGAATTGGGCCCAAACATGGGTGGATTCCCACAAACTATTTAGAATTAAAGATAATTTAAAATTTAATTGAATTAAAAGAAATTTTGAAAATGGGTGTAAAAGGAATGTTTTTCCCCTGCCTAATAATGTGTGAAATTCCAGAACAGTCCCTGCTGCTGCTTGAGAACTTGTGTGATCTTTCATGACTGACCCGGTGTTGCTCTGATGCCCATTTGATCGAAAGATTATTGTTTTCCTGTAGGGTTCGGCATGACGATCGATTTGATACCAACTTCGAGTCATGAATCATGTTTTTAAGCCATGATCATGAAACTTGAATTTTTGATGAATCGTAAAACCTTTGGATCGATTGTGTATTCGTTCCTTGATATTTCTTCATGATTTCTTCGTTGAATCACATTGAGCATGATGTCACGATCACGTTGCAACCAATGCAGCTCGATTTTATGTCCAGATAAAGATTTAGTCGTCTTGAGTTTTTAGCCAGAATCTTGGAATCCAATGACCGAAATTTACAGCAGCTTCGAAGCCTCCATGTGTGAAATCCAACTGTTCATTGTACATGAGGTTTGGACCAGAGATGGGCACGGACCTTACGCACATAATACAATTGGTTTGTATCGATCGGGTTTGCGGGCGTTATGATTTGGTCGTCGAAGTGGGGTACGTTGCTGCTGAATTTTCTGCAACTTCACGAATCAACAACTTCTCTCTAGTTTTTCTCCCTGCTCGATTATCGTCACGGGACGTACCACATATCAAATCGCTTGTCTTGATTAGATGAACAAATGAGATATAGACCCCGAAATTAACTGCTCGTGACTGTAAACACAACAAACTTTAATGGTGTTTTAGTGCGGGTGGCCACATGAGAATAGTGTGCAGATTAGCCCTTTTCAGTATTCTTCCCATAACTTTGTCCTATAATACCTGATTAAGTTGAAACTTGAGCCATAGGGGTTTTTGACTGTGCCAGATCCAATGACGATTGTCACCACAACTGTTTGATGCATCAAAATTATAGTTCTAGTACGAGGTCCATTTCAGGGTGCTAAAGGCCAATTTTTTCAAAATTGTTTTTTCGTGTTCAGTGCCTTATACATGTATGATCGTGATGAAACTTGGCAGGTGACCTTCTGAAGTGATGATGAAGATCTTGACCAATTTTGAAGCAATTTTGAGACTGTCGAAATTTTCACTTATTTTGTAGGCTTTATTGACTTGCTTTTTATTTATTCCTTAGGAACCAAGGTGCTAAAAAATGTGTTCAAACAGAGACCCATCCACTTTTGGGCTCATTCTAGAGTTGCTGGTAGATCTCAAACAGTTCCTGAAGCCCAGCCGGTGGGTCCTCTTTCCGAACTCTTTTCCCTCCAAAGATGATTGAGTTCGGGGGTACAAACTCGTCATACATATCGCCAAGGAGTGAAAACCCACCAAAGAAGTGTAGGTCCACCAATAATATTCCTACCTCCCCATGACCAAGCAGACATGTATTGCTGACATGGCTTCAAGTTTCCAGTAATACTTTGACCGTGTTTGAGCATCGGCCATAATAACCCGTCAAACATTGGATGATGGCCAGTAGGGAAGCCCATCTCAAAATAGCTCTAAAACAGCTCAGCAGTCTCATAGTCCATGATGAGTAACCCTTCAAATATTGGAGTTCCCTTTGCACCCGTAGGCCAGTAGAGGACCATTTCATGCCTGGGGATTTTACCATCCACAGGCAATGCAGGAGGTCTACCCCCTTCTCGAGCCTCACATTGTCGTCGTTGTCTTCTGTCACCACAAACTGGACGGGGTCGCTCGCAAAAGTAACACTCAAAGACCACTTCAGTTCACATAAGCTTTCTGTGAGCCAGATGGGCTCACTCTCACCAAGCTTTCGCTGGTGAATTCATTGGTGCCAAGTTCCTTTGCTCGTGGGAGGTTCTTCACATTTGGGATGGCACATGAGGGCTGGGCCATGAAAATATGACAAAAAATTTCACTACCGCATGCAAAGCACTAAGGCGGGACTATTGTCGTCTCACGACCAAAAATGGATTATCGCCGTCTCACAGCCAAAGTGGGTTATCACCGTCTCACGGCCAAAATCGGTTAATGCTGGCTCATGGTCAAAGGTGGACTAACAGCATCTGCCGAAGTAAAGCAGTGCCGAAGTAAAGTAGAAGAGTATGCGCTCCTACTATTCGCACGTGCCACACGTGAAGAACACCACATCCCTTGAAATCTGGGTACGTTGCCTGACACTCGCGACGTGGCCTATCACCGCGCGTGTAGAGGGTGACCATTCGCCATCCTGTAGCCCTCACCGTTACAGGCTTACAACGCCTCGGTTCTCGTAGAGAAATCACTTCTACTCCCTGGAAAGCCTTTCCCCGTCTTCTCGATTTGTGATCGAAGTTAGCAAAAAACCACTAGAGTTCCCCGAAAGCTCCATGTGACCCTGCGGGTTTCCCTTTTCCCTTCCTCGTACTTCTACAGTTCGTCACAACTCAATGGAATTTCACTGTGTTTCCAGTGAGCCCACTGCTACTGCTCCTTCTTCTCTCTTGACAACTAAAAGACCGTTAGAGTCCCCTGACCTCTCTACAACCTGTCGGCAACACGAAACGACCATAAAATCACTAGAACTCCGGCAAGGCACCACTGCTTCCCTCGTAATAGCTTTAAGGGTTGTTGTTCCTCATTGGAAAAGTCTCGGTGAAATCTCTGCGAAACCACTGTTCCCTGCTTGAGGAACCTTGTCACTCTCTTAGAATGTTCGCAAGCAATATGCGAAGGTTCGCGACCTACTCAAGCTCGTCAGAAAGCTCCTAAAGGCCTGGGCACTGCAGGTTTTGGTCGGGAAACTCTTACTGGAAGTCTCTTGAATGAGGCTCTCTCTCTCTCTCTCTAAAAACTCTCTTCATTGTTTTACCAAAATAGTAAAATGGGTTTTACCCCCTTTCTATACTCAGCAATGCCACAAACTTCCCCTCACAAGTCTGAAATGATGCTCCAATTCTCATCTTCAGATGACAATAGGACCAGACCAAGGGGTCAAGCCTGAGACCCGAAAGGATTATCGCCGCAAGCTTCATCCAGAAGCCTATCGTCGCGCGCTTTGCCAAGGAGCTATCGCGACACACTTCAAAAAGGAGATATCTCCGCGTGCTTCACCAAAAGGTATTACTGTGTGCTTCATAGGAGGCTAACGGCGTGCGCTTCACAAGAGGCTAACGTCGTGCGCCTCATTGCGTGATCTAGCACCGTGCGCATGCTATGGCACCCCATCCTGACCATCGTTCTGCATGCCCAAGGATTTCAATCCTTCCACCACAGTCCTCACTCCTAAGGGAGTAGAGTCTCCAGTTACAGCTCTGTTCCCCCATGGAGTCATATTCCCTTGCCACGCAATGGTCTGTGCTACATGACCCTAAACTACACAGCAATAGTCCATGCTGCATGACCTAAATTGCACAACCATGGTCTGTGTTGCATGACCCTAAACTGCACAGCCATGGCGCGTGCTGCATGACCTTAAATTGCACAATCATGGTCTGTGCTACATGACCTTAAACTGCACAGCCATGGTCTGTGCTACATGACCTTCAACTACACAGCCATGGTCTAGTTGCACGACCCTAAACTGCATGATCCAAACTATATGACCTCGATGCTAAACTGCATGGTCCAAACTATATGATCTTAAACTGTAGCGGCGGAAGTCTAGTTGCATGACCTTAAACTGCAATGGTCCGTGCTGTATGACTTTAAACTGTACAGGCATGGTCCAAACTACATGACCTTAAACTGTAGCGGAGGTCTAATTGCACGACTTTAAACTGCATAGTCTTAGCCACACGACTTTAAACTGTACAGCCATGGTCCCAGCTACAAGACCTTAAAAACTGTAACTCGCGTGCCTGTAGCAAGACGTTAAAAGGCACACATCGATGCACTTCTCTACCAGGAGTATCCTACTACTATCCCCAATGGGGTTACACCTGTGCTCAGAACTATCATTCCCATGAAGCCACATGCAAGCCACTGTCCCTCCTCCACAATAGGAGTCACATCTGTATTGCAATCCACTATCCCCAGGAGTTAGAATCATTCTTATCTTTTTAATCCCCAGTGGGGTTGCATCTATACTCTGGCCTGTCATTCTCAGTAGAGTTACATGCTTAGCATTACTCATTATCCCAGGGGAGTCACACTTGTCCTCTTAATCCCCAATGAAGTTGGCTTCCATTTGCCACTCCTCTTAGGGCTACCATCTTCATCTAAAGCTCTCTCTTGTATATAGTCTTAACTATTTTATCCCCAGGGAGTCAGATTGTTATCCACAAACCTATCCCCATGGAGCTTCACCCACATGGGGACCCATACAATGGTCTGTACTGCATGATCCTAAACTGCACAGCCATGGTCTATGCTGCATGACCTTAAACTGCACAGCTGCACAGCCATGGTCTAGTTACATGACCCTAAATTGCATGGTCCAAATTATATTACCTTAAACTGTAGTGGAGGTCTAGTTGCACGACCTTAAACTGCATGGTCCTAGTTGCATGACTCTAAAACTACATAACCATTATCCAAGCTATATGACCTTAAATCATAGTGCACATTCTGGCCACAAGACGTTAATGGCTTAACAACACGGTCCAAGCTATATGACCTTAAATCATAGTGCACGTCCTAGCCACATGACGTTAAACTGCTTTGCACAGGTCCAAGATGGCATGACTTTAAACTTGCCCCTACACATGCGCACACCCCTTTACGTGCATCTTCACACATGTCTTTCCTAACCGACCCGTTCATGTGCGTCCATCACCTTCATTACCTCCCCACTGAGCCCATTCACCTTATTACCATCATTCATCATTCTCCAGTGAGTTTCACTTATGCTCACAAAACGGTGAACCATCCCGCCATCCATACTCACTCCATGGTCTCTATAGAATGCCATTCATCACCACCACAGTCCAGTTGTATGACCCTAAATTATAATGCATGTCTTGGCTACATGATGTTAAAAGGCTTCGCACAGGTCCCGACTCACGAAAAGAAAATAACAGGCATGGTGTATACCTGGACAAGGGAACACTATGGGTAACAATGACAGACGAGCATGGTCACAAAACCATGAATAAAAGAGTTCTGTGAGAATAAAAACCCCGGCACGGTGAAAACCCCAAAAAGGCACCGTGAGCAAAAACGGATGAAAATGGTGAACATGGCCTCAAAGGTCATGAGTAAAAGAGCACAAAAATAAAGGAGACTGGTGAAAATCATCTTTATGATGCCACTTCTCCAGTCCAAGTGAAAATCTACAAAGGGCACTTGAACCAATAAAGCAGGTTGATGCAACATCATAGCCTCAGCTGACACCCAATGCCAAATAGGCATAATTCTGGCTAGCGAGGTCCACACAAAATCCTCAATTGTCAGGATCCAATCACAATACAAGATGGCCCACTGGGAGTAAGTGCCTCACAAGATCTCCCAAATACCAAAAACAAGAAGATTCCTTGAGGGTGAGGACGATGACTTAAAGAACCGTCCGAAAACAAGAAGAGTCCTTGAGGGTGAGGAAGATGACCGAAAGATCTATCCCAAAAACAGAAAATCATTATGACAAACTAAAGACTCCGAAAGCAAGAAACTAACAAAGCAAAGGTAGAACCTCTCAGAGACTTCAGACTGATGCATTGCCCTGAGGACGCCTTGCAAAAAATCCCTATCTAGCGGACAGGACCAGACCTTTAAATAAGCCAACAAAAAAGACCCCCGACTTGACCTAGCAGGATAAGGCCCACAGAGGTACCCTGATTGTCAAAAGCAGACCTGGTGTAGCAGCATACAATGCCGACCAAAGGCTCTTTGGTTGTCAATCCAAATAGTGCCCTAATGCATGGCACCCAACCGCCAGATAGGACTGATTTTGATCAATGAGGTCCTACAAAATCCTCAGCCTTCAGAATCACAAATAGTTCCTTGAGGTGAGGACTTCAACAGATCTCTCAAGAGTCTCTTCTCCTCCTAAAGTCTCCACGGATGGACCTGTACATTGCACCCAAACATCTAAGCATCCTTGTTACAGCATTGTGTGGATCTCCTCGGCGTTCACGTGATCCTGTGGCTAGGAAGAAAAAACGAAATAAAGCCAGAGGAAATTTTTTGAATGTTGTCCTTCTTTCTTCTTTCGAAGCACAAACATTCGGTGGGGCATGTTGTTTGAAGATATTTTTCAACACCATGGATCCCCGATGCGGAATGAAAAGAGAAGCCAGTCAATAAAGCCTGACAAACAGTGGAAATCTTGATAGTCTTATAATTGCCTCAGAACTGGCCGAGATCTTCATAAGGACTCTTACAAGTCTCCTGCCAAGTTTTGTTGTATTCTGACATGTCTAAGGCAGTGCAAACTAAGAAATAGTTTCGATAGAATCAACCTCTTACACCCTGAAACGAACCCTATAACTAGAACTATATTTTTAGTGGGTCAAATTGCTATAGGACCATCGCCATTAGATCTTGCACTGTTGAAAACCCCCAGAGGTCAAATTTCAACTAAAATGGGCATTTTATTAAGAAGTTATAGGCGAAATATCGAAACAGGAGGAGCTGCACACTTATTCCCTTGAGGCCACCCTGCAACTAAACTCCATTAAAGGGGCAATCACGAACAGTGAATTTCGATACTCATATCTCACCCATCTCAAGTTGGATCACGTTCAAATTTTTTGAACGTGTTCGTCTCGTCAAGACGAGCGTTTCGATATGTGACACGCCCTGTGACGACACCCGTTTCGATATGAGACCAGTTCCATCGCTTGCGTAGGTTCAGGCTACCATCGGTCCAAACCCCGTACATGATGAACGGTTGGATTTCGCACATGAAGCCAACAAAGTGACTGCAAAGAATTCCATATTTCGACAAAAACTCCAAAGTTGCAAAATCTTCGCCTGAGCACAAAATTGAGTTGTGTTTATTGCCACGCGATCATAACGATATGCTCAATGTGATCCAATGAAGAAATCACAAAGAAATATCAAGGAACGAGCACACTATCGATCTGAAGTTCTCAATATCCATCCAAATTTCAAGTCCCTTGATTATGGCATAAAAACACGATCCATGACTCGAAGTTGGTATTAAATCGATCGTCATGCTGAGCCCTACAATAAAACAATCATCTTTCGATCAAACGGGCAATGGAGCATTCCTAGATTATTCATGAAAGATCTTGTACGTTCTAGGGCAGCAGCAAGGACTGTTTTGGAATTCCACATATTGTTAAGAAGGGGCAAATCTATCATTTTGCACCTGTTATTACAATTTCTTTTAATTCAATTAAGTCTTAATTTTCAGCAATTAGGTTTAATTTTGATCAATCCACCCATGTTTGGGCAAAACTCTATAAATACCACGCTATGCCTCAATGTAAAAGAGAGGTTAAGACTAAATTTTTCTTAATAAAATTGCCATCTCTTCCTATCATTGGGTCACGTTTTGGGAGAGAGAAACTTTAGGGGCGGTACCCCTTGGCTTAGGGTAAATCTTTTCTCTCTCTTCCCTTCTTTCCTCTCTTTTTCTCTCTCTTCCCTTCTTTCCTTTCTTCTTCTCACTCTTCTTTTCCTTCTTCATCTTCTTCTGAGCTCCTCTCAGAGGCCATACATGACAATGGTAGTGTAGTGCATGCCTCTTTTCTTTTTTTTCCCCCTGTGGTTTTACAGGTCACGCATGGTGAGGGTAGCACCATGCGTGAGCTTCGTTTCCTTTCTTTTCGTTCATCTCTTTCTCTCAGCAAGGTTCACAGATGGCGTTGCTCACCGCCATCCGTAAAATTCTTTTGCACACTCGGTGTCTATCGCTGGCCGCAAGCCTTTTTCGCGTGTTCGGTGCCCATCGCCATACGCAAGCTTCTTTTGTGGGCTCGGTGCCTTTCGCAGGCCGCAAGCTTGTTTCACGCGTTCGGTGCCTATCGTCGTTCATGAGCTGCCTTCGTGCGCTCGATGCCTATCGTCGTCCCCAAGTTTCTCTCGTGTTTGCGCCTATTGTCGTGCGCCTCACAAGAAGCTATCGCCGCCAGCAAAGGGACGTGCTGCCTTCTAGCATTAACGGCGATGCCTAATGTCGTCTGAAGCCTGTTGCTTCCCCCTTTCGTTGTGAGCAGCAATGCTCAGTGCTGTCTAGCGGTTGTGACACTGCCACTCCATGGCCTTGGGCAGTGCTATCTAACGCCGATGGGACTTTCCTTCTCCGCCGTCTCGAGTCTTCTCTTATCCTTTTATCTTTTCCTTCCTTCTCTTCTCACTTGACTAAAAGTAGACTCAGTCTGGTAATGCTTTAGCGGTCTGGTTGTCTAGCAGTATAGCCGTCATGCTGGTCCCGAGTACCATGTCCATCTTGCTACCACACCAGATTAGGACAATCATATTGACCTTAGTTTTGAATAGTATTGCCATCGTGCCAGTCTGAATTATCGTGCTCATCTAGCTACCACTCCGAGTAGGTTACTGTACTGGTTCAACTAACTTGCTAGTCTCGTCCCCTTGTCAAGTCCTCTTCTCTTTTCCCTGCTTTGTTTAAACCTTCCACTCCATCACCCTAACTTCTCATCTTCTTTGCCATATGAATGTGCATTGCCCTAAGACAAGGGTGGGTCCTTCGGCCCACCTGTCTTACAAGTTAACCATGATAATATTGTGCAGAAAACGAGGAGATTGCAGGTCAAGAGAGGCAATTTTGAACTTTTCATCATGATCTAATAAGGTGCCCGAGCGAGTCAGTCCGAGTAAGTCACGGACCCAAGTGAGGTCAGTCCCCACCTCACATATCAAATTCCTCTCTCAATAGTTGGACACCTACCCTCATTCTGTAAATGAGGTTCTCGAGCGAGCGGTCTCAGGTCCCGGGTCCTACTAACCTGAGACACGTGTCACCCGATCACCTAGATCCAAGGAGGCGAGATCGAGGCACCTGACCACCAATGTATATCTCGAGAAAGCGTGCTAAAGACTCTATAAAAAGCCAAACCTACATGTGCATAACTGGATGGAAACCTCTAAGATAGAAAAACTATGTATCTTGGTATTACTTTGTCTCTCACTCCTATCTTCCCTCTTCTATCCTATTCTTGGATTTTTGCAGGTGGTTTGCAATGCTCTTTTTCGTGATGCTCAGCTATAATAACACTGTACAAGCACCCAGCCTAAGGTTGCCCCTCCTCCCCCCACCTCTTATCTGTCACTTTTCTATTACTTTTGTCTAAGAACCAGGCATGTGGAACACTCTTCGTCTCCCCTCTATCTTTTAGCAACAAGCATGTGGGCTTCTGCTTCTCTTGGTTTCACATTTTTCCCTCTAACATGGGCTTCTTCTACCTCTCTCTCTCTATCTCTCTCTCTCTCTCTTTCTCATGCACACACACACATACACATCCATCCCTTCATCTCATTTTGTGAACAACAATGATTTTTTGATAGCACACATTTTTTGACTGCTTTTTATAGGCAATAAGCCTTGTTTCTCATAGGTTTCAAAGAAAATTCCCACTCCTCTCTTGCATATCTCTCACATTGTGTTCTATCTAGCTAGCCCAGTGCTCTCTCTCCTTTCTCTCCCCTCCCTCTACTATGTCTCCCTCACCTCCTTCACTTTTTTCCCCTTATCTCTTCTCCTCCTATAATTTTTTATAAAGGCGCATGCAGTCTGTGGGTGGCACAACTCACTTATCATGATAAGATTTTGTAATTACTATTTGAATAATATACTGTCAAAGAAGGGAGAATGGTGTGAGAGTCCCAATAGGGTCTCACACCACTTTTATATTAATAAAAAATTGTAAGGGAAAAATTGCCTACACAAACTGAAATAGGATATATAGATCAAGTCCTATTAATTATAAAAGAGAACTAAGAATTTGAAACAATAATTTTAACATTCCCCCTCAAACTAGAGCATAGATGTCACCCATGTGCAGCTTGGAAAAATTATCTGAGCAGATAACGAACAAGAGCTTTGGTGGCAATGTCTATTTCACATACGAAGTAGATACCTACTTACTAGTGATTCTCTCTCAAATAAAATGATAGTCTACTTATGTTTAGTTCTGTCATTAAAGAATGGATTACTGGCTATACAAGTTACAACTTTATTATCACAATACATCTTCATTAGCACTGCAATAGTAAACCTCATCTTATGCATTAGTGTCTTCAGCCATGTCAATTCACTTTTTGTATGTGTCATTACTCTATATCCAGCTTCTGCATTTGATCTAGCCACAATTTTTTTTTTCTTACTTCTCCATGTAACCAAATTTCAACCAATAAATATAGAATAACATGTGGTAGATCGAGTATCAAATGGAGAACCTACCCAATCAGCATTCGAGTAACCCTCAATTGTCAAATAATTATTTGATTGGTGAATCAGATCTCTACCTGAAGCTACCTTCAGGTACCTCAAAATTCTTCAAACAACATCACAGTGAGGAATCCTTGGATATTACATAAACCTACTCACTAAACTTGCTGCAAAAGCAATAGCCTACTTTACAAAGTTCCAGCTAAACCAAAAACCATTTTCAGAATCCCCAAGAATGCACACAAGCTATCCAAATATTGTAATTTCTACCTTCCAGATTTTAGAATTGAAAATCTTCAATCCTAATTCTTACTTCGAGTTGCCAAATGCACCCATGGTATTTTCAATTTTATTTGCTCGCACATAGATTATCCAATGTGTGGCATCACCGATGGTGATAGGATCCCACCATTGACTCAGTTGTACCTCCTGTATGCCTCCATCACGATCGAACCCTTGGTTGGACTATGATGACAGTACTCTATGAGTGAAGTATGTCATGGTTTATGCACCGTCCTTTTTTCAAGATATACGGTAGACGTGTGCATGGCTTCATACATCATACACCCCCTATTGGTGCATATTGTAGCTTCACACATTAAGAAGAATCGAAAATCCATGAATCATCACTTCAAGGATATACATATTGGAAGGTCTACATAAGAGACTGTAGCAAGTTGAGATTGAAAGATGTCTCTTAGTTCAGGGCCCACGTGAATTAATGCATATACTGATTTTTACTTCCAGGTCTCACCATTGAGGACCCACATAAATTATTTCAAATACTGATTTTCTTTCAAGTCTTTGAATTCAAGACCCACACATGCGCCTAGTTATCCTTGAGCCTAAAATATCATCTTTCACCTTTGCAAGTCTTGGAGAAAATTTGCTTAACTGCTTACCTCAGTTTGGTTACTACCATTAAAAAAAAAATGAGCCTCCATCTTTGTAGTGAATTTCAAGCTTCCTTTCCTACCATTTTCTAAGATTCCTTTGTGATTTGTTGTGTATTAAAGAGATTCTTTGATTTTTCAAAAAAAAAAATCAATCTGTAAATATTTCCAAATCTATTGATTTCTAAATAACGTTTTATGATGCACCTAAATATTTAGTCAAGTTTCATTATTTACAAGTAGTTTTGTCCACTCGGTTTGTAATCAGAAAGGCACAAATTGAGAATCAGTTGAGAGAAAAGACCTGTGTAGATTGTAGAATATTAAGAGAAAGTAATGAAAATGTAGAGAGAGAGAGAGTGAGAGAGAGAGAGAAAGAAAGTAAATGTTAGCAGACATGTTAGAGAGTTTAAAGATGCATGTGCACTCGTAAAATACTCTCTCTATTACAACTGAAATATAATCTTTGTGGGTACCATAATGAGTTGGAAAATTGAGCACCTGTCACATTTCTTGAGTTTGGCATTACATAACAAGTGGTCCATACTATAGAGTTGGAAAAAGGGAAAATTACACATAACCCTCAATTCTAAACTTGTTATGCAACTTACCCCAAACTAAACTTTTTCTCTTAAGTTTTTTCCAAAAACAATGTTTCCTAGCAAATATCCCCTAATCATCCTAAAAATTTTAAGAAGGCAAAACTATCATTACTTTACGTTTTACCCATGCCTGTCTCCTCCCTTACTGGAACTAAGGGGTCTGGCACATTCTACATGCGGTCTGTCAACCCATGTTAGGAACTAAAGCGGCCCTTTACATTATAAACGCAGTTCGACAGTAATTTTACTGGAACCCTGGGGTCCAGCACAATCTAAAGGCGGTCCGGCTCCAGTAGTTCTTATTGTTGGTCCGACAGTACATGTTTTCGCTAGCATATCTCAGGGCGGTCCGACATGTTATATGTCGATCCGACAGTGTGCAGCTTCAGTCCAGTAGGTCACTGTGGCAGTCCGACAGTAGAAGTTACTGGATAAAAAAGAGGTCTGGCGATCATAGAGCTGCTCCAGTAGTTTACATGTACAGTCCGACGATTGGGAAGTTCGATCTGGTAGATGTTTTCCTGTCAACATGGGTTCGGCTATTGACAAGTTTCGTCCAGCATAAATGACATGGGTCCGGCAGGTTAATCGGCAATGTGCTACTGCAGTCGATCAGTCAACATTAATATCTAGTGAAAATGCTTTTGGCGTATGGGAAGGGCATTTTCATCTAAAAAAAATTAACTTTTTGACTTGGCGGGGTATTTGCATTGAAAGTGTAATTTGGGAAAAAGACTGAGAAAAAAAGTTAGATTGGGGGTAAGGTGCATGAAAAGTGTAATCTAGAGTGTTTTGAGTAATTTTCCTAAAAAATTCAGTGCATCCAAACCCTTTCCATGCTTGACTTGGAATTGTCCTTCTGAGTAAGTACGTCAAGTGAATGTATTGATATACATATGAATGAGAGAGAGAGTTGATGATGATTAGACATGTTGTAATGTGCGGATTGAACTGGTACGGTTGCCCGTATGTATGGCATGGGTAATGTATGCATTCTCTTTTTTTTTACCTCAAATAATTTGATTAATTAAGGAAGAAAATATCATAATTTGATTTTTCAGAAAATTTTCATGGAGTTTGCTCTAATTATGTTATTGGGAAAAATTTCTTCAACCAAGGGCTGCAACATGAAACCATCTACATATAAAAAATGTCGAGTTTTAATTGATTTATGTAGATGCACTTCTCCCTAGATTTTATTTTCATGATGTCTTCGAAAGGCTCTTGAAGTTCGCGATATGAGGTTAGCACCCAAATCTACCAACAATCCTTTAACATTGTGGTCTACAAACAAGCATGACTATGCAAATGACTTTGCACTTTCTTGCTCCCGTTTACGCTATTCTTCGGATTTTGCAAGTTTCACTTATGTGTGCAGTGATTTTTGAAGTGACCCGGACTATATTGTTCCTTTTATGAAAGTTTCATGTGTTCTTCTTTGAAACCAATTGCATGGGTAGGTCGCCTAAACTAAGAGGATATGAGTTTTGCCTAAGTACTATGGTTACTATTCTTCATAAAGGTGGAAGATTGTTTAAAATTTTGAAAAAACTTGCATACGCTTTGGAACTTCATTCTTGATAGTGGCTAGGTCGTTACCTATAACAAACATTTTCTTGATAGTGGCTAGGTCGTTACCTATAACAAACATTTTATTAATACGGTATCACTCTCCTTCTTTTTATTCCTTCATTTTAAATGCGATATTCCTTTATTGGAAATTCTACAAATTACTTAGATTTTGAATGAGATTTCCTTTATTAACTTATTTAGTTGTTTGTTTTCTTTACCCTAGCTTAAGATGCCAGTATATGCATCATGAACTATTACACCATCGAGATAATCAAAATAAATAGAAACTTTATTATCAACTTTATCAGTTACATGAAGAATGAACAAAGTATGCTTGCCAACTAAGTGTCCTCGAGCATAAATTTGATCACCTTTTTTGAGAATGCTTGTTTACAATTTGGGTAAAACATATTATCTCAGAATGCTTATTTACAATTTGAGTTTTGCCTTAGTACTAAGGTCGCCTAAACTAAGTACGCCTTTTGAATGCCTTTTTTTTATTCATGTGTTCTTGTTTCAAATGCCTTTCGATGAAGCAAAAGGACAAATACAACATTTTGCCTTATACTGGGCATAAGATCGACGTTCCCTATATATGATCTACATGTTCTAATACCTAATACATCGAAATAGGTATTGTTTTCAATGTAGCTATGTTATTTCTTTAAATTTCTTTGAAACGGCTCTTAGAGCTTAAGAAATGACGGTTAGCACCCGATTCTACCCACCATCCTTTAACATCGTGGTTTGTAAACAAGCATTCCGAGACTATACAAATGACTTTTCATCTTTTGCTCTGATTTTCACTATATCTCGGATTTTGAGGATTTCATTTATATGGGCAATGATTGTTAAAGTAAGCTGGCTAACCACATGTTAAACATTTTAGCAATCCTTGTTTAGGTTCTTAGTTGAGGGGCTTGATTCCTTTATCTTTAAACCTATTGTTCGTTTTATTAAAGTTTCTCTAAAAAAAAAATTTATTAGTTTGGGATGGCTAGGTTTAGGAGGACCTAGAGCAAGAATCAGTTCTCTTCATCTTTATTCTTATGTTCTTGTTCTAATGCCAATTGCATGGGAAGGTCATCTAAACTCAAAGTTTTTGCGTTTAACCTAAGCACTATGGTTATCATCCTCCATGAAGGTGGAAGACTATTTAAAATTGTGAAATTTTGCATACGCTCGAGAACTTCATTCCTTACGGTGGCTAGGTCCTTAACCATAACGAGCATTTTATTAACATGGTCTATTACATTATCACTCTCCTTCATGTTAAATGAATTATATTGTTCTAGGAGCATTTTTTGATATTGTGTCATGTGTCAAAATACTCAAATACCCTGTTTAAGTTATGAGGTCATCTTCTAGGAATTTTTTTAATTTTTTTTTTCTTCTTCAGTGCCTTTACCAGTAGTGACGTTTGGCTCATCTTGTAGCACATATAAAATTCTATCTTGGATGAGGAGATATTCCATCTTCTTCCACATGCTTGAAGTTAGACGCATTTAAATTTTCTATGTATGAAACTTCTACCATTACAATTCTACTAGACATGTGACGGACTAGCTTTTTTTTTTGGTAGATTAGTGGGGAGTATATGTCTCTACCTATTTTAGAAATAGTTAATGGTATTCGAATACGTTATTGGGATTGGGTGCCTAAACCGGTAGCTTAGACTCAGGTAGCACTACCACCATGGCCTCAACCACATTTCCAAGACTTGCTAAGTTACATCTGAGCAACTAAACAATATCTAGCCTCTAAACAATATAAAATTGTAAAAGAAACTAAGCATGAACTGCCAAAAATACTCAATGTATGGTTAATCCTTGGTAGAAAGATAAGAGCCAGAAAATTGGTAAAATACTATTGTTAATTGATGCATGATATATACAAATAAATAAAACTAACTTTCAATAAAAAAAAATATTCTGAGTGATCCATGTCTAGGATTCGTTTCTCTTACATGCAGATGATTTGCTATCAACTATCTAAGCATGAAACTTAGGACAATACAACAATAATCAAGTGCATGTTGGAGAAAGGAAAAATAATACACCCTTACATCCACATATACCTTTCCCAAGCAAATAGTAAGTGGCAATTTCACAGGAAAAATCAAGCTTTTCCTTTGTAGAAACCAACTCTTCTCCCTTTGTACTTTTCATATATGAAAACCATGGTCAGGGAAGCATATTCTAATAAAGAAAATATCATTTTATTGCACAAATTTTGAGCAGTAAGAATATAATATCAGAAGAAGTTCAAGAAATTGTCATTTTCCAATCCCCCTTTTTTTAACTATAAACATATGAAGCTCAACAAATTTAGATCTACAAAAAATTCGAGCTTCACAAAGGGACACATTCGGATCACACATATACAATTTCACTTATTTTATGAGATCAAAAACATCTGCTTGAGTCTTATTCAAGATCGATGCCTGCAGGCCCCATATCTTACATCCACCAATCAAGTTCGAAGTCGTCAAGCCATATTAGCACTTCGTTTCTCTTTATAACCACAAGAAGATAGATTAGTTCAAAAACAAGTATACCATACAAAACTGGGCACTGGTGTATGCTCTATGACACCATTAGGCCATCAACTGTCTGCTCCTCATCACAGATGGCTAGGATTGACTATATACCCAAGTGAGTGTTTGTTAAGGAACCATATTTAGTGTCCACCATCCTAAAAGTTGGACTATGTGATCAAGCACGGTGTATATAAATTAAAAAATTTCTTATTTTTTTTATTCTTACACCGGCAAGACCGCTCACAATGTCCAATTACAAACAAATAACTCTTGAAACAAATAAATAAAAGAAAAGAAATATGGTTCTCACCCGCTACCACTATTAAATACAATTCCTTAAATCAAAACTTGAACTGGTTGCTTTATGGGAATAGAAGAGCTCAACACAACAATAAAATTTAAAGAAGTAAAATTGTTGGAGATTACCTCAACCGATCTTAGTACACCCCACGCCTAGTCTCCTCCTTTCGATTGTGCTCGAGATCTATGATTGGTCCCTTAATTCTCTTACTTATGGCAAAACCCTCTCAATAGAATATAGATATTGATCTAGAATAAGCTACCTAAGGCCTCAATGCCTTAATCTTGCTCAAGCCCCATTGGTTTGATCATTAGAGAAATGAAAAATAGATATCAAAGAGAGAGGGAGAGATCTATTAGCTAGAGGATGCTCCCTTTTTCTATCCACAAATCAAGAACCTACCTTAGCTAGGCGTGCCCCTTAGAAAATACAAGAGAGAGAGATATATGAGTTACCCAAGCCTAGGCGTGCTACCTTGAAGAGATCTTGGAGGCTAGGTTGGTGCATGGCCCCTTAGGCTACCTTGGAGAGAGAGATCCCAAGCTTAGGTTGGGGCATGGCCCTCTTAGAAACTTTATGGGTCGTTTGGGAACCCTATATACCTCAAATCGAGTTTTTACTAATACCTGTTTTTGTTGATTCTAGTATATATAAAAGCTGTTTTTGAGCACAATGTTGTTTGGCTAGCTGCTGGAAGAACCCATAATATATCTAACCTAGTAAGTTACCCTATTTGGCACCATGAACTGGCCAAGATCTTCATGAGATCTTTCAAAATTTTCTTGTCAAGTTTCGTCACATTCCGACATGTCTAAGGTAGTGCAGACTGAGAAACAGTTCCGACAGAATCGACCTCTAACACCCCTGAAACGGACCCTATAACTTGAGTTACATTTTTCGGTGTCTCAATTTGTTGTGGGACCACCACCATTAGATCTGGCATGGTTGAAAACTGTAGTGGTCAAATTTTAGCTCGAACAGACACTCCAGGAAGAAGTTATAGGAAAAAGATGGAAACAGGAGGAGCCGCACACTATTCCCGTGCGGCCACCCTGCAACTCCATGCCTTGAAACGGACAGTCACGAATAGTGATTTTTGACGCTCATATCTCAGCCATCCCAAGTCGGATCGTGCTCAAATTTGGTGAGCATGTTCGTCTAGTCAAGACGGGAGATTCAATATGTGGCATGCCCCATGACGACATCTGAACGCGAAGAAAAGCTAGAGAGAAGTTGCTGATCCATGAAGAAAGTGTAGGAAATTCAACAGCATCATACCTCGCTCGAATGATACCACTCACGAGCCCGATCGATGCGAGACTAATTTCATTGCGGGTGTAAGGTCTCGGGCTATTACTAACCCGAGCCCCGAACATGATGAACGGTCGGATTCTGCACATGAAGCCGATGAACAGACTGCAAATTCCGTCGCCAGAATTTTAGATTCTGACCAAAATTCCAAAGTTTCAAAATCTTCGTTCGGGTACGGAATCGAGCTGCGATTGTTGCCCCGCATTCATAACAGCAAGATCAGTGTAATTCAACAAATAAATCACCGAAAAACATCAAGGAAAGACTACAATATCTATCTGAAGTTTGTAGATCTATTCAAATTTCAAGTCACATGATCATACATCAAAAACACGATCTATGGCTTGAAGTTGATATCAATCGATCGCCATGCCGAGCCCTACAAGAAAACAATCATATTACAATCAACTGGGCATTTGAATGACCTTGGATCATCCATGCAAGATCACGCAAGTTCTAGGGCAACATAGAGACTGTTCTTGAATTCCACGAATTGTTAGGAAGGGGCAAATCTGTCATTTTACCTCCTATTTTATAATTTCTTTTAATTCAATTTAATTTTAATTTCCAGCTATTAGGGTTACTTTTGATCATCCACCCATATTTAGGGCACACTTATATATATACGTACCAGCATTATACGCACAACACACACAGGATCGATTTCCTAGCAAAAGAGAGAGTTTTTACTGAATACAGTTTCTCTTTCTTCCCACTATGTGTCATGTTTGAGAGAAAGTGTGAGATGAGAGAAACTTTTGACCGGTACCATTAGGTTCGAGGTAAACCTTCTCTCTCTTCCTTTTATTTTCTTCTTCTCTCTCTCTTCTTTTCTCTATTCTTCTCTTTCTTCTTCTTCTTTCATGTTTGAGCTCTCCTCCAAGGCCATGCACGGCAATGGTAGTGTCGTGTATGCCTCTCTAATAGTCTCATAGGTCACACATGGCTATGGCAGCTTCATGCGCACGCCTCTTTCTCTCTCTGTTTTATCTCTTTAATGAGGCCTACAGACGACGCTGCTCATCACTGTCTATAGGCGCATTCTAAGCGCCTCAATGAGGAACGTGGGCAGTGAAGCCTATTGCCGTCTGCTGGGGCTTCACCCTATTGTGTGACCATAACAGGTGGAGATTTCCATCACCGTCTGTAAAGGGTCAAGGCAATACCTGACACCATGTGCTAGCCTCTTATGCGCCTCCCTTCCCCCATCTCCATGCGCCCTACGAGAAGTAATCATTGCATGACCTATGGGAACTATCGTCGTGTGCCTCCTCGGGAGCTATCACCGTTCGTAACGACATGTCGCCTCCTCGTGATGCCAACGACAATGCTCATTGTCGTCTGTGGCTCTCTCTCATGGTCCACATTTGGTGTCGTGTCGCTCATGGGTAACTATAACCGCGAGCTTGATCCAAAGCCACCGCCGTCTGCAAGGGACGCGGTGTCTTCTCATAAGGCCAATGGCGATGTCCATTGCCATCTGGATTCTTCCTCCCTCTGTTGTCTTACTCTCTTCTCTTCAACCTTTTCTTTTCTCACTTAGTTGAGGGTAGACCTAACCTAACACCGCCACATCGACCTCGGTTTTGAGTAGTATTGCTGTCGTGCTGGTCCTATGAACCATGCCCGTCTTGCTACCACTCCGAGTCGGTGACTTTTCGGTCCCATGCTAGTCCTGCCCCTCCGTCAAGTTCTCTTCCCCTTTCTATCTCTAATTGCACCTTGCACTTCATCACCTTCTCATATGAACGTGCATTCCTAAGACAAGGGTGGGTCCCTTCGACCCACTCGTCTTACAAATTAACCATATAAGTATTATGCAAAAAAGGATAAGGATTGAAAGTCAAGGGAGGCGATTCTGAACCAGCTCAAACAGTTGGGGAGCTTTCTTCATGATCTAAGAGGGTGCCCACGCGAGAGTAAGTCCCAAACCCACCTAAAATTCCTCTCTCATTGGTTGGTATACCTACTCTTGCTCTCGAGCAGAGTTCCGAGAGAGCGATCTCAAATCTCGGGTTCACTAGAAACCCAAGATACATGCCACCATATCACCTCCGGAAAGCAAGATTGAGGTGCCTAACCAGCTTGGCCACTCCGCTGGGGACTTACTACCCCATAGTCGGTTCGCTCTTGCTTGATTAGTATCGTGTTTTACTTTTTGCATTAATTGTTATGGCACCTGGGTTGTTCAACCCATTCATCTGGGTCGGGGACTTCCTTATCCCCGCACTCGTGAATTTCTCGGGGAAGCGAGCCACTCAAGCCTCCTTCCTTACCCTTCTTCTAAGTTAAGACTCACGGCCCGGCTCCCAAGTTCTCACCTTGATCGGTGTGAGAGGGGACTTAAAGGTCCCTGCCTCCTCGCTTTCTCACCCTAGTGGTCTCCCCACCAAGGGCCCTTGCATGGGTAGCACTTCCGCTATCGTGCACCCTTTGCAGATCTCCTACCAGTAATACTGTTGAGGTACGCCAGAAGGCCGCCCTATCCATTCCTGCGAAAGGCAAGCGAATTGTCGTCGCTCCTGAGGTTCACCGTAAAGCCACCCCCTATGCACCTTCATCACTTCGAACCTCCACACTTGGAGGGTTGATACACAAAGATGGAGGTCTTGAGGTCTTGACCCCTCGCACACACTCAAAGGCTCATGGTCTATCCGCATGAGCCACACCTCAGGGCAACCCACATTTTGCCATGAGCTCGCATTTAGGGCTAGGCCTTCTCGAGCTGAACCCTACATGCACCATGCATTCGCTTTCCACAGCTCAGAATAGGATGTGCCACCTTGAGCACATAACGGTCAATCGCTTCGTCCTCCCTCCCAGCACACACAACTTCACCCTATGAGAGATGGACGTTTGCCTCATCCCTCACAAACGCAAGCTTGTGGGTATCGGCCAATTTAGATCGAACCCATACACTAGGCCCGGATCGTCCCCAAGTCACCCAAACCGCTAACCTAAAAGGTGCACACACACCACCTTTGCCGGTCCCTCTCGGACCCAGACTCAAGTGGAGTCATGAACCAGATCCTTCCCCTGCTGCTCTTCCAATGCCAGGCAAGCACCTGGAGCCCTAGTACTCAAAAGTCTACCCAAAGAGTATCATCTTGAGCCAACCGCGGGTCAGCCATGCATGCAGACCCCACAGGAATTCGAGGCAACAGCCTGATGTCAAACAGAGGCCTCCAGCCTCCAAGGTAGAACCCAAGTTGCCCATCTGTTCATGGGCCCCACTCCCTCATTCAGTTAATAAAGGCAGCCCTGATTTGCTCAAGAAAATCGAGGTAGTCTACAGCTCAGGCTCGGTTCTGGAATGAGGTCCATAACTGCCTCAGGGTGAAGCAGAAAAGAGGCCTGCAGACCTTGACCAAGGAAGCCTCTAAGGCAGTAGAGGTCGCCACTCTCAGCAGTCTCCGGCCATGCAACCCCTTTTTCCCTCTCCAAACTCTAGAGCCTGAGCAAGTCAAGGAGTATTGCTCGGTTATCACTGCTTAGAAACTGCGGTCTCAAGACCCTCGAGAACCAGTCCTCACAAGGCCGGCATATAAAGCTTGAGTCCAGTCAGGGCAAGCTGAGCCCTCCAGACTGACTTTCCATGCATGTCTTGCCAACCTCAGGAGTCCCCTGCATCACCTGGCTCTGAACTTTCATAGGAAATAGTCTGTGTCATGGTGATCAATGACCCAGATGACGCTCAGGAGGAGCGAATGAACAAGTTCGAGGACATGATGCAAGCCATCCTTAGAAAGATGGAGTGCCTAGAGGCCTCCAGGTCCCCTACATCGACTGATTCCCCGACGGGTGAGGACACAATTCCTAAACAAACTCCTCCACAAGCCTCCCAAGACAGTTCTGCCTCCCACGGGGTTTCTCAAACCGACATTGTCTCAAGAACAATGTCTCAGGAATGCATGAGGCACCACTCTACCAGAAGCCATACCCGTCATACATTGACTAAGTACCCTTCCCTCCGAACTATAAAAAAGGGAAACTCCCCCTATTTAATGGTACTACGTCTTCGCACCATCACACCACCCACTTCCAAGCGGCCTGCCAGGAAATGGCAACTGATGGATGACTCCTCCTTCACCAGTTCATCGAGACCCTTGAAGGATCAGCCTTCCAGTGGTATGCTCAGCTGCCATGAAACATGGTGCACACATGGCAAGAGATGGAGCAGTTGTTCTACCAACGCTTCTATGAAGTCCAAAGAATGTGGAAACCATCAAGCTCCTCACTCTGATGCAGGACCCTAGTATGTCGATTGACAAGTTCATCACCCACTGGAGAGAGCTGGTAACTTTCCATGCCACTCCCATTACTAAGAAAGAAGCGGTTCAGACCTGTCTACGGAACATGCTTCCCAAGATCGCTCTGCATGTTGAGGCATCCAATCCACCCCCCATGTCAGAGCTCACCTTTAAGGCAGTTCGTATTGAGGGATTGATCATGCATCATGGCAGCTCTCATCAGTAACTTGCCGGCTCAGACTCTTGCTACAATAGTCGGGGCAACCAAAAAGCAGTGATCACCTTGGTCGTCACTGTGACTGACGCTAAGGGTGCTGCTTCTCAAACCCTCGACCTCTTTAAGGAACTGACACCTCAGGCCAGGGGCAAACAATAGTCCTGCAATGCAGTCCCTCCCCCAAAGAATCTAAATTGAAACAACTACTGGACTGAACACCAGAATAAGGTTTATCCCTTCGACAAGGAGTGGACTCCCGCACTGCTTTAACTGCTGCTAAAACAAAACATGATCCAGCTGCCGAAGTCCAATACTGCAAAGTCAGCTGGGGAAGAGAGAAATGAAAGGTATTACACTTATCATAAGAGAATAGGTCATCCCACTCACGACTGCTATAAGCTCAATGATACTATCGAAGCCCTTATCAACAATGGTCAGATAAAGCTCGAAGAGTTGAAGAAGGCATTCGAGGCAACTGAGGCTTCTCACATAATAACAATCCAAGAGGATGGCGGAGCTCCTGCTATCCTCCATGCATTTTTCTCCATAATGCTCATGGAGGGACTCGTCACTCCTAAGCCGGCAAGGTAGCCTAAGTTCTTGCCTTTAGGGATCGAGAACCTCTGGTGCACGTATCACCTGACACAAGGCCACGACGTCAGCGAATGCATTGGCTTCCATAAGCTTTTGGCAGAGAAGATGTAGCAGTGTTAGGAAGTTCAAGGCGACCCAGGAAGACACCCTCAAGTCCCTCTTTCGCCTGTACAAGAAGAGCCTCTGGCACAAGCCCAGCAAAATACCGAGCAAGACCCTCTGTAGGCCCTCTTTGAGGCAATGCTCCAATAGGGTCTCGTTACTCCCAAGCCCGCCAAGCAGCCTAAGCGTTTTGCTCAGAGCATGAAAAAACTCTGGTGCCCTTATCACCAAGTGTGGGGCCACGAACTCAAAGAGTGCTCTGGGTTCGAGGCTATAGTCACCGAGAAAGTCCAACAAGGCCACATCGTCTGTGCAGTTCTCCCAAAACACATCCAAGCACTCGCTCCCATTCAAGAGGAAGCCATTCTACCAGCCCCTCAGGAGTAAGCACTAGACCCTTCAGAGCCCTCGACCTCTCAACCCTGGGAAGTATACCATGGGAAAAGTAGGCTCAAATCTCTGAAACGTGAGGCGGTCTGCCAGGCTAGGGCTTCTCACTAACCTGACAAGGTGGTCCAAACACCCCCTCAACAATCTAGAAGGAGACGACGAGCACCCAGGTCGGCCCGCCGAAGGAATCATCTTCTTCAACCACGAGTCGAGGAAGAGTTCCTCAGGCCCCTTCCTCTGCTGCCAACCTTGCAGGACTTCATCCCAGGCGCAGCTCGCCTTGTCCTTTCGTCCAATCAGGTGGACATCCTTGAGTCACCAACAGCTCGGGATTCCTCCAATATGGTGACGACATTAAAAGCAACCCACGACGGTCAAAGCTGGGGCAAGAACTTAAATACCCCCTAAAAATTTCCAATTCCAGTGACGACGTAAAAAGCTGCCCGGAACCTTCTAACTCTTCTTCTTCTTCCTCCACTTTTATTTCTTTCACAAGTGCAGCTCGACCATGCCCGGACTTCGACACTCTAAATAAAGAGTTCGGAGATGCCCGCCTCACCACGCCACAGCAAGAGCGCCTCAGAGAGTTGCTGGCCCAGGCGGCAGGATTCTCGACAGTCACTGATGCCCTGGTGGCCATAGCCAAAATCGAGCCATCTTCAAACTCCTATTCCCATGAAGCTTACCACGTGATCCAAGTTCACGAAGCGTCACCTAGCTCAGGGCAAGTACCTAGTGATCCCAGTCATGAGGTCATGGACTCCCCATTCGAAGCTGACCCTTCCATTTCTTGAACCAGCCGGAGACCGGGGGTCGCCTCCCACACTAGGCCCCTCCCAGAGGCCAAGATGTCAGGATCATGGGTCTCTACACTAGAGGTCAATGAAAATCCTGGTGAGTTCCCTGACGAGTAACTTTAAGAAGCTCCAGAAGAGTGGAAAGAAGGCGGTCAGGCCACAACTGACGAGCTTGAAGAGATCAACCTAGGGGATGAGGCTGACCTAAAAAAATGTCCCCCGAAGAGAAAGAAAGTAATATCTCCCACCTCCAAGCAAATCCGGACGTCTTCGTCTAGAATTATCATGTGATGCCCATCTAAACCCTCAGATTGTTGTCCACCGCCTCGGCATCAATCCCGCAATCAAACCCATGAAGCAGAAATCAAGAAAGTTTAGGCCAACCTCGAGATGCTTATCGACGTTGAGGTAAACAAGCTCAAGCAAGTTGGATTCATACGTGAGTTCAAAAACCCAAAATGGCTGGCGAATGTCATCCCAGTCAAAAAGAAGAATGGCCAAATCCGGGTTTGTATCTACTTTCGCAACCTGAACACCACTTGCCCCAAGGACGACTTCCCGTGCCATTCACTGACATGTTGGTCGACTCCATGGCTCACTAGCAGATCTTCTCCTTTATGGATAGATATTCTGGTTACAATCAAATAAGGATGGCGCCAGAAGATGAGGAGGCCATTGCGTTCTTAACCCCAAAATATGCCTTTTGCTACACTATGATGCCTTTTGGGTTGAAGAATGCCGGTGCCACATACCAGCGTGCCATGACAACCATCTTCAAGTACTTGATTTACAAAGAGGTCGAGTGCTATGTGGATGACTTGGTGGTAAAATATGAAACAAAGGCCACTCACGTACAAGACCTTAAAAAGGTGTTTGAGCGGTTGCAGCATCACAAACTCAAGATGAACCCCTTGAAATGCGCCTTTGGCATACGCTCGAGAAAATTCTTAGGGTTCATCATGAGGTACCGTGGACTGGAGATCGAGCTAGTCAAAATCAAGGCAATTCAAGACATGCCACCACCTACAACCCTCCATGAACTGCGGTCTCTCCAAGGACAACTCACTTACATTCAGAGGTTCATCTCAAACCTTTCAAGGCAATGCAGACCCTTTTCACACCTCCTGAAGAAGGACACTCCCTTCGTATGGGACAAAGCGTGCCAAGCCACGCTCAATGACATCAAGCAATACCTGTTGAGTCCACCAGTACTCTCTACTCCAATGTTAGGAAGGCCCCTCATCCTATACGTGACCACCCTTGATGAGTCCCTCGGGGCACTCCAGGCGTAGAACAATGATGAAGGGAAAGAGACATCTCTCTATTATCTCAACTGCAGAATGCAAGGAGCCGAGAAGAATTACCCTCCCATTACAAAGATGTGCATGGCCTTGATCTTTGCAGTACAGAAGCTCCGCCATTATTTGCTCGGTCACAAGGTCAAGTTAATCTCTAAGGCAGACCCGGTCAAGTTCCTTATGACCCACCCATGCTTGTCAGGACGTTTGGCCAAGTGGGCATTATTGCTGATGGAGTTCGACATCATGTATGTGCCATAGAAGGCAGCCAAAGGTCAAGCCCTACCAGACTTTCTCGCGGCTGACCCAGTTCCTTCGGAATCTCCCCTGTCAAGTGATCTCCCAAATGAAGAGGTTTTCTGTACGACATTAACTCAGCCATGGGAGATGTACTTCGACGGAGCATTCCAGTCTGACAGACGGGCTTGCAGAGGCATTTTCTCATAATGAAGCTGAGTATCAATCCCTCATAATCGGGCTCGAGATCGCCCAAGGGCTAGACCTGGAGCAACTAAACATATTCGACAACTCTGAGCTGGTCATCCCGTAGCTTAAGGGGATTTATGACATAAGGAATGATACTCTCAAGCCTTATCATGACACAGTCAAAACTTATATGGCCCAGTTCGATGATTTCTCCCTAAGTCATATCCCTAGAAAGCTAAACTCGCAGGCTAATGCGCTTTCAAAGCTCAACGCCATGATTCAATTGGCTTCGTCAGGGCCCACTCCAATCTGGGTAATCGAATGGAGACACATTGACTTAAGAATTGAAGTTGACGTAGACTATGAGAGGGATATCTTCCCTGAATGCCCACCTTACCCATTTGGGGCACTCCTCGCGGCTAGGGATGTTATTAAGGTGGAGCAAGAAATATCCCAAGATAAAGAATCCAAGGTCAAGGAGTAGGAGCCCGAATTCTTTGACCCGATGTGTGCGGAGGTTGAGCAAGTAAAAGACTGGAGGGAGCCTATCATGGACTTCGTAAAGCATGGAAGGCTACCTCAAGATCGAGCGGAGCGCAACAACATACGACGAATGTCCACCAAGTACACCCTTCTTGATGGGGATGTCATCTTCCGTTGGTCATTTGACAGAATTCTCCTCAGATGTGTCGATACACAAGAAGCAAGCAATGTTCTCAAAGAAGTGCACTCGGGCATCCGTGGGCTGCATCAGTCTGGCCGAAAGCTCTATGAGCGCATACGCAAACTCGGCTATTATTGGCCTTCCATGGTGGCTGATGCCCAAAACTATGTGAAAAGATGCCAGGTGTGCAAAATTCACTCGAGCCTCATCCATCAGCCCTCGGAGCCCCTCCACCCTACAGTGACATCATGGTCCTTCTCCCAGTGGGATATGGACATTGTAGGACCCATCGAACCTCCTTCCACCCGCAGCTCATGCCTTCATTTTGGTGGCAATAGACTACTTCTTCAAGTGGGCTGAGGCAATCCCTCTCAAACAGGTTCCAGGGACCACTGTGGCTAACTTCATGCGGCACCACATCATATACCGGCTCTGGGTTTCAGACCGAATAATTTATGATAATGGCCCTCAATTCAGGAGCCAACATATTGATCGCCTAGTCAACTAGTTCGGTCTTGAGTGGAAGTACTCGAGTATGTACTACCCTCGAGCCAACGGGTTAGCTGAGGCATTCAACAAGATTTTGTGTGAGGTGCTCCGGAAGTCAGTTTCAAAGTCAAAGAAGAACTGGCACAAGAAATTGCTTGAGGCTCTGTGGGCCTATCGCACTACCACTCGTAATGCTACAGACTCTACCCTTTACTCCCTGGTCTGTAGAGGTGAGGTGGTCTTACCCCTCGAAGTTCAAATACCCTCACTCTATGTCGCTATACATCAGAGACTAACTAAAGACGAGAGGGTCAAACTCTGTTACCAAGGGTAGGACGCCATTGACGAAAAGAGGCTAGAAGCCCAGTAGAACCTCGAGCTCAATCAAGGAAGAATGAAGAGAGCCTTTGACAAGTATGTCAAGGTTCTCTCATTCGCTCATGGGGATCTAGTCTTGGAGTTCAAGAGACCGATTGTCATGCATGGGCATCGTAAAGGAAAGTTCGAACCTAAGTGGGAGGGCCCATTCATAGTCAAGAAGGTCACACCAAATGGGGCCTATATACTGAAAAACTCTGATGGAGAAGAGGTGATGCCCCCTATCAACGAGCGGTATTTAAAAACGTATTATCCCTAACATGACTCTAAAGTGCGATGCGTGCAGTAAAAAGAGAGAAATGGAGATGAGAAACATCAAGCCAACCCAAAGGAAATTCATTTCTTTTATTGCATTAGAAAAAGTTGCAAGTTACAAATGAAAGCCCATTAATAGGAGGCTACAATTCTCTCATATCTGAGGGAAAGAAAACGGTGGACATCAAAAGTGTTGCTCTTGCATATGACGATAAGAGGACGATTATAAACTAAAATATGCAACATTGCTCTTGCATCTAAGGATAAGAGGACGGTTAATAGCCAAAAGAAATGCCTTCCTCATGGAGAAGAAGCAAACCCACCAAAGAAATGTCTGCCCCATGAAGAGGAAGCGAAACCACTTGGAGAAGTTAGCCTCAGTCCCACAAAGGAGGATGGTTACAGGCCAAAAGAGGAAGCCAACCATTTTTGAGTCAGCTTCAATTCATCTGACGTGTATATCAAATATACAAGACAGACTTCTCTAGCAAGGAACTGGCCTATGATGGAGAGCATACCCTGTTGACAGTGGACACTCTTCCACATAACAACATGGACTTCACGATTGGATAGGGCCTCCTCGTTTGCCATCACTCTTGACCCCCACGAGAAATCACCATCCATGGTCCTCGCTGCATGCAACTCAACACCGTGCGCAGTCATTGTCGAGTGCAACACAATGCCACGTCCTAACATCACCACGAGCAAGCTAATGTCGCGCGGGACCATCGTCGCGTGTAGCATGCCACTGAGCGTGGCTATTACCATGTGTGGTCTAGAGACGCACGAAGGCGACGCTGCATGCGAGTTAATGGCATGTATAATGTTGAAGTACCTCGGTTCCCACTGTTCCCAATTACCGGGGGGCATTGACTCCCATACCTCTTCAGTTCCCCCAATCGTCGCCCCTCGCTGACGGTCCTCTTTCTCACAACCTTTCACCTTCCTTACAATGCAATTCTTTGGATTTCATCAGAAACATGCCTTCGACTGCAGGGAATCCTTGCCTAGCCCTGTTTTTTCCCCTCAACGACGTGATTTCTCCCCCAACAGAAACACTTCACAATCCAGCAGAGATCCCCGTCTAACCCAGCTTTTTCCCCCTGTTTTTGATGGCTAGAAATATCATGGAAAAACCACTGGAAATCCCCAGGAGGCTTCCCTGCAACCTTGCAGATCTTCCCTTCTTCTAGTTTTGCCACTTCAGTAGCTCACCAAAACTCGTCGCAATTCCATTGAGTTTCCAACGAGCTCAAGGCAGCTCCTTCTCCTTCTCCTCCAACAACCAAAGGACCGATAGAGCCCTTTGAACTCTCTACGACCTCTCCTCTAGTAGAAGAATGACCGAAGGAGCACTCGAACTCCGACAGGCACCTCTGCAAATCCTACCAAGGCCCTGAGAGACCCTCTTCCTTGCTAAGAAGGCCTCGGCACTTGTTGAAAAGGGTTCACAAACATGTTATGCAGCTCCGCACCTCCTGAAGCACGTCAGAAAAACTCCTAAGGGCCTATCATTGGAAGTTTTGGTGGGGAAGTTCTCGCTGGAAAACTGTTGCTAGAACCTTTCGCTCTCTCTCTAAAAACTCCTCCACCGTTTTACCCTTTGGAAATATAGTAAACGGATTTTTCCCCTTTTTATACCTAGCAATGCCATGAGCTACCCTCGATAAACACAGAATGACGCTCCAGTCCCCAGCTCTTGATGGTGATAAGATCAGGCTGATGCGGGTCAAGCCCGAGACCTGAAAGGGTTATCGCTGCATGCTTCGTCTAGGGGGCTATCGCTGCGTACTTTGCCAGGGGACTATTGGCACGCGTCTCGTCCAGGAGCCATCGTCGTGCGCCTCGCTCAGGGCACCTTGTCCATGGGTCATCGCCACCGCACAGAACGTCAGGGGCTACTGTTGCGCCCTTCACAAAGGACCCTAACGCCATGCGCGTGTCATCTAGGCCTAATGCATGTGCGCCATCCAACACTTAATGCCACCCGTATGCCATGGTACTCCCATACGGACCATCATTCTGCATCCCTAGGAAGTTCATTCTCTACACCACAATCTCACTCCTCAAGGAGTCTGGTTTCTGGTGACGACTCTGTTCCCCATGAAGTCGCGTTTCATCACCACACTACGGTCCAGATGCACGACCCTAAACTACATGATCCAAACTATATAACCTTAAACTGTAGTGGTGGTCTAGTTGCACGACCTTAAGCTACATAGTCCTCGTCACAACTCAAAACTGTACAACCATGGTCTAGTTGTGTGACCTAAAACCATAGTGCACGTCCTGACCGCATGACGTTAAAAGGCTTAGAGCCATGGTCTAAACTATATGGCCTTAAACTATAGGGGTGGTCTAGTTGCACGACCTTAAACTGCATAGTCCTCGTCACGACTCAAAACTGTACGACCATGGTCCAGCTGTGTGACCTTAAACCATATTGCACGTCTTGACCGTATGACGTTAAAAGGCTTAGAGCTATGGTCCAAACTATATGACCTTAAATTGTAGTGGTGGTCTAGTTGCACGACCTTAAATTGCATAGTCCTCATCACAACTCAAAATTGTGCGACCATGGTCTAGCTGTGTGACCTTAAATCATAGTGTACGTCCTGGCCGTATGACGTTAAAAGGCTTAGCGCCATGGTCCAAACATGACCTTAAACTATAACGAAGGTCTAGTTGCACGACCTTAAACTGCATGGTCCTTGTCACATGACTTTAAATTGCATAGCCACAGTCCGAGGTACAAGACCCTAAAACAGTAATGCACGGTGCGATAAGTGTCCATACGCACAACTCCAACCAAGAGATAGACCACCTCTTCCCTAAAAAGGTATTTCATCAACATCCCCAGTGGAGTTAGATGCATGCAAGGGTCGTACCTACCCTTTTAACCCCCAGTGGGTTTGTTTCGCACCAATATCCCAGTGAGAGTCACACCCTACTACGACCCACTATCCCCGGGGAGTTTAGGGCCATCCTTACCCCTTACACCCTCACATGTACACCATCACTCATTATTCCCATAGAGTCATGCTAACCCTCTTAGTCCCCAGTGAAGTCTCCTCTGTCTACTACTCACCGAGTGCCACCATCTTTATCTCTCTGCTTGTGCATAGTCTTAGCTGTCCTTATCCCCAGGGAGGCAAATGACTATCCACATACCCATCCCCCGTGGAGCTTCATCTACATCGCAACCCACGGTCATGGTCTAAACTATATGACCTTAAACTGTAGTGGAGGTCTAGTCGCACGACCTTTAACTGTATGGTCCTAGTTGCATGATTTTAAACTACATAACCACGCTCCAAGCTATATGACCTTAAACCATAGTGCACGTTTTGATCGCATGGCGTTAAACTGCTTTGTCCAGGTCCATGAGGCTTGACCTTAAAGATGCCCTCACATATGTGCACACCCCCTATTTACATACATCTTCACGTACGTCCTCCCTAGCCGACCCATTCGTGTGCGTGCACCACCTTCACCATCATTTCCATCTTTTCCCCAGTGAGTCTTACCCATACTCACCAAACAGTGAACCATCCTGCAAACCATACTCACCATCAGCTAGTGGGTCACCATTGTTCACCCACCATCTATTCATCATCAACTATTCTCAGGCAACTTCATGCCATCTCCTCGAAGGGAGTCCAAACCACGACCATACTCATTGCCGTCACTACGATCCAGCTGTGTGACCCTAAACTATAGTGCATGTCTTGGCCACATGACGTTAAAAGGCTTCGCACAAGTCTCGAAGGCACGACCCTAAACACACCTTCTCAAAAGAAAAAAAAAAAAGGGCATGGTGTACACCTGGACGAGGGAACGCCATGAGTAAAAATGACCGACGGGCATGGTCACGAAACCACGAGTAAAAGAGTGCCGTAAAAAAATAAAACCCAAGTATAGTGAAAACCTTGAAAGGGCAGCGTGAGCAAAAATGGATGAAAAGGGTAGACATGATCGCAAGGTCATGAGTAAAAGAGCCCAGGAATAATAGAAGTTGATGAAAACCGTCTTCATGGTGCCACTTTTCCTGTTTAAGCAAAAACCTACAAAGGGTGCTTGGATCGACAAAATAGGCTGACGTACTACCGTCACCTCAATCGACACCCAAACAATCAATATCCAAGCTAGTGAGGTCTCCTGAAACCCTCAAAGGCTAACATCCAGTTTCAACATCATGGCTCATCAAGGAGTGAGAGCCGCATAAGATCTCGCCAGTTTAAGCAACATGGCTCATCAGGAGTGAGAGTCGCATAAGATCTCCCTAGTTTCAACACCATGGCTCATCAGGGAGTGAGAGCCGCATTAGATCTTCCCAGTTTCAATATCATGGCTCATCAGGGAGTGAGAGCCACATAAGATCTCCCCATTTCAACAACAACAAGAGTCCTTAAGGGTAAGGATGATGACCAAAAGATCAGTCGTCACGAAGGTGAGAAACTGATGAAGCCAGGGTCTAACCTGCAACAAGCTTCAGGGTAGTCTTCGCCAAATCCCCTAGCCTACATGGGACCATACTTTCGGATTAGGTCAGAAGCCCCCGACTAGACCCCGCTAGGTGGGACCTACAAGAGATACTCTGAGCATCAAAAGCAAACTTGGTGTAGTAGCGAACAATACTGATCGAAGGTTCGTATAATTTGGCCATTAAAAAGGCCTGATTCTATTCGAGGATGTCCCTACAAAGGCCTCATGCTTCAAAATCACAGGTAGTCCCTTGAGGGTGAGGACTTCGATAAGATCCCTCAAATTTCTAGAATGATTTCACTTCTCGATTCTCTCAAAGCGCAATATTCGGTGGGGCATGCTGTTGGAAGATATTTTTCATCAACATGGGGTCCTCGCTCAATAAAAGCCTAGCAAACAGTGGAAATTTCGACAATCTCAGAACAACCTTAGAACTGGCAAAGATCTTCATGAGGTCTCTCAAAAGTCTCCTGCCAATTTTCGTGACATTCCGACATGTCTAAGGTAGTGCAGACTGAGGAACAGTTCCAACAGAATCGGCCTCTAGCACCTTGAAACGGACCCTATAACTAGAGCTACATTTGTGGTGTCTCAATTGTTATGGAACTACCACTACTGCATCTGGCACAGTTGAAAGCCCCCGGAGGTCAAATTTCAGCTCAAACAGACACTTCAAGAAGAAGTTTTAGGAAAAAGAGGGAAACTGGAGAAGTCGCACTCTATTCTCATGCGGCCACCCTGCAACTCCACGCCATGGAAGGGACAGTCCCGAACTGTGACTTTCAATGCTCATATCTCGATCATCCCAAGTCGGATCGTGCCCAAATTTAGTGAGCATGTTCGTCTAATCAAAACAAGCGATTCGATATGTGGCATGGCCCATGATGACACGTGAGCACGAAGAAAAGCTAGAGAGAAGTTGTTGATCCGTGAAGAAAGTGCAAGAAATTCAGCAGCGTCATGCCTCGCTTGAGCAGCCGAATCACGCCACTCACGGGCCCAATCCACGTGAGACTATTCCATTACGGGCGTAAGGTCTTAAGCTATCACTGACCCGAGCCCCGTACATGATGAACGCTCGGATTCTGCACACAAAGCCGACGAACAGACAGTAAATTCCATCGTCGAAATTTCAGATTCCAGCCAAAATTCCAAAGTTTCAAAATCTTCGTTCGGGCATGGAATCGAGCTACGTTTGTTGCCTTGCAATCATAACGGCATGCTCAATGTAATTGCACATAAAGCCGATGAACAGACTGCAAATTCCATCGTCGGAATTCTAAATTCCGGCCAAAATTCCAAAGTTCCAAAATCTTTGTTCGGGCATGGAATCGAGCTGTGTTTGTTGCCTCGCAATCATAACGGCATGCTCAGTGTAATTCAACGAATAAATCATGGAAAAACGTCAAAGAATGAATACATTATCGATCTGAAGTCTCAAGATCTAGTCAAATTTCAAGTCACATGATCGGCACCAAAAACACGATCCATGGCTTGAAGTTGGTATCAAATCGATCACCATGTCGAGCCCTACAAGAAAACAATCATCTTACGATCAACCGGGCATCATAATGACTCTGGATCATCCATGCATGATCATGCAAGTTCTAGGGCAACACAGGGACTGTTATGAAATTCCATGAATTGTTACCAAGGGGCAAATTTGTCATTTTGCCCCCTATTTTCTAATTTCTTTTAATTCAATTTAATCTTAATTTTTAGTAATTAGGGTTATTTTTTATCATCCACCCATGTTTGGGGCACACTTCTATATATACATACCAGCATTGTATGCACAACACACATAATCCATCTCCTTGCGAAAGAAATAGGTTTTACTGAATACAGTTTCTCTTTCTTGCCATTGTGTGTCACGTTTGAGAGAGAGAGAGTGAGTGAGGTGAGAAAAACTTTTGATCGGTACCCTTAGGTTCGAGGCCATGCACGGCAGTGGCAATGCCATGTATGCCTCTCTAGTAGTCTCACAAGTCATGCATGGCAATGGTAGCTCTATTCGCGCGCCTCTTTCTCTCTTTGTTTTTTCTCTTTAGTGAGGCCCACAGATGGCGTTGCTCATCGATGTCTACAAACACATCCTAAGCGTCTCAGCGAGGAACACGGGTAGTGACTCTTATTGCCATCCGTAAGGGCTTCACCCTGTCGCGTGACCACAGCAGTCGGTGATTCCCATCGCCGTCCATAAAGGGTCGAGGTAATACTCGTCGCCACATGCTAGCCTCTTCTGCGCCTCCTTGCGCCCATCACAGTGTGCCCTACGAGAAGTAATCGCTGCATGACCTATGAGAACTAGTACCGTGCACCTCGTCGGGAGCTATCACCGTTCGTAAGGATGTGTTGCCTCCTCGTGAAGGCAACGTCAATGCTCATTGTCGTCTATGGGTCTCTCTCGTGGTCCACATCTGGTGCTGCGTGGCTCATGGGCAACTATAGCCGCGAGCCTGATCAAGAGCCATCGTCGTCTGTAAGGGATGCGGTGTCTTCTCACGATGTCAATGGTGATGTCCATTGTAGTCTGGATTCTTCCTCCCTCTTCCATCTTGCTCTCTTCCCTTCATTCTTTCTCTTCTCACTTGATTGAGGGAAGACCTAGCCTAGCACTGCCACATCGACCTCTGTTTCGAATAGTATTGCCGTCGTGCTAGTCTTATGAACAATGCCCATCTTGCTACCACTCTGAGACGATGAATTTTTGGTCCCGTGCTAGTCCCGCCTCTCTGTCAAGTTCTCTTCCCCTTTCAATCTCTAATCGCACCTTGCACTTCATCAAGGGTGGGTCCCTTCGACCCACTTGTCTTACAAATTAACCATATAAGTGTTGTGCAAAAAAATAGAAGGATTGCATGTCAAGGGAGGTGATTCCAAACCAGTCTAAACAGCTGGGGGGCTTTCTTCATGATCTGAGAGGGCGCCCACACGAGCCAGCTCGAGTAAGTCCTGAACCCACTTAAAATTCCTCTCTTATTGGTTGGTATACCTGCCCTTACTCTCAAGCAACGTTCCGAGAGAGCGATCTCAAATATCGGGTTCACTAAAAACCCAAGATAGTGCCACCAGATCACCTAGATCCGGAAGGCGAGATCGAGGTACCTAACCATTCTGTTAATGCAATTTGGCAGTTGATTCTTAAAGTTGATGATTCTGTAGTAATACATGGCCAATTAAAACTATTTTTTGGGAATAAATTATCCAGCAAGTAATAAATAAATTAGACGATTTAGATTTTAATGATCTCTCTCTCTCTCTCTCTCTCTCTCTCTCTCTCTCTACTCT
>NW_006500351.1:2600745-2619856 GCF_000471905.2 Amborella trichopoda
AGCAAGTAATAAATAAATTAAGTACGATTTAGTATTTTAATGATCTCTCTCTCTCTCTCTCTCTCTCTCTCTCTCTCATCCTTGCACAATAAAAAGTGTCTTTATAGCTTTGGAAATCATGATCCAAGTTATGGGTGCCTAGGTTTGGTGAAGCATATTTAGTTCCCTGAAGTTGGTCTTGCGATATCATCCATGTGTTGTGATATTTATTAGTTCGCATTTGTTAGATCCTAAATGCTGGCACCAAACTAAAACATCCATGTGTTGTGATATAACTTCTCATTTGTTATTGGCATATGATGAAACTACCTCACTTAAAAACGGTTTATAAGAGAGGCAAGAGTAATTCTAGAAATAGACCTTGACAAACATCAAAGGAAATTAATTACATATGAAGTATGTCAGCAAATCTCAACAAAAACCTATTCTCCTCCATCATCTCAGTGAGATCACAGTGAGGCAAGTCCAACCATCATCTCCCTCTTATTCTACAATTGTAATGGAAAAAAAAAGAGGGAAAGATTTCAAGAGGGAAAGAGTATGAAAGTGCTAATCCACTCAAGAAAGTCTAATACATGACATTTCCAAAAACCAGATCCACAAGGTGCATAGGTGGTAAGACGTTGCCAAACTTCCTTACAGCTACCTCATTACTTTGAATATACTTCTCCCAACCTGGTCCAGATATCACTCTATAAGCAGACTATTGCGACCATTTAAATAATGCATAAAGCAAAAAATTAGAACATCTATTACAAAAGCACTCCATATGCATTCCTCAAACACTCCATAAGCACCCCATAAGCACTCCTCAAACACTCAATAAGCATCCCATAAGCATTCTTCATAAAAAAGAAGTACACTACAATAATAGAAACAATAAACTACATTGCATAAGCATTCCATATGCATTTCTCAAACACTCCATAAGCACCCCATAAGCACTCCTCAAACACTCTCCCATAAGCATTCTTCATAAAAAAAGAGTACACTACAATAATAGAAATAATAAAGTACATTACATAAGCATTCCATACGCATTTCTCAAACACTCCATAAGCACCCCATAAATACTCCTCAAACACTCCATAAGCATGCCATAAACATTCCTGATAAAAAAGAAGTACGCTACAATAATATAAATAATTAACTACATTACATAAGCATTCCATATGCATTTCTCAATCACTCCATAGGCACCCCATAAGCGCTCCTCAAACACTCCATAAGCATCCCATAAATATTCCTCATAAAAAAGAAGTACGCTACAATAATATAAACAATAAAGTACATTAAATAAGCATTGCATATGCATTTCCCAAACACTCCATAAGCACCCCATAAGCACTTTGATGCGGCTACTTAAAAACAGTTGGTTGAACACTAACTGTACCCGAAAAGCATTGAACGAAACATATTTCATTATAGGCTAAACATATTTAATTATCATAAGTCAATTCTTTCAGTTACCCAAAACTAAAAATAGGCTAAACACCTATTGTATGCAAAAAGCACTAAACCAGATACATTTCATTATATGCAATTATTAGTCAATTGTTCAATCCATGATTGAACATAGGGTACCAGTTCGTTGGAATATCAGGTCATGAAATAAGCTCAATCCACTTTGTAGGTAATGGTTGTTTCTACCTGATTCATCAAATATTCAGTCAGCAAACTTTGTTGACTTAGAATAGGCAGATTGTCCACTCACATGGAAGTCAAGGAAAGAATATACAAAAGACTCCATGGCCTAATAGTTTAGTCAGAAGCAAGTACTGCCAAATCTAGCTCCCATGTGCGATATCAAGTCTACGTTGCTCACCTCTGATAAGATAATCTAATTCCATAAGCTTCCCTCTGGCCTTGAAGGTAAGCCACCATGCCTCCCATCTTATATCCCTCCAGATAGCTCTTCAAGGAGGCAATACTAGTGGTATTGAGATTGCAACAAAGGCAGTTTTCCATGTTAGTACACATATTTAACTAGAATCTCATTGTATTTGAGAATGGTTAGTCAATAGGTCTATTTCTTTCACATATTGCATCAGACCAAATTGAAGATTTGTCCTCGAACATATTTGTCATCCTCCATGGTCCTATTACGATTGGGGTTTCTTTCAAATTGATCCCAATGTTTAAAAACCTTTATATTTTAGGTGTATTAGATATTATATCTATGTTTCTTTTTCTGAACATGGTATGTAACATGCTACAATCTTTGGGTAGGCCTATGGAAATAGGTTAACTTGTTCTTTTTTTAAAATAGCCATGATAACTTGTGACATGCTATTTGTTTGTTCAAGGGATTAGTCTTCTTATTCTAATTTCCACAAACTTTATTGGTTGTTTGGATTTCCTAAACTGAGAGTTCTTTTCTTTTGTGGATAAGTAAGTGGGGGAGATGGCGCCCTACCCCATTTTCATTAATAATAAAAGGCAAATCCCGCTCATAATTTTATAGCGTTAGAATAGGGAAGTTGTGCCACATCAGGAAATAAAGCAAGAGAAAGAAAATCAAGTGGTCTAGAAGGCCAAACAGTGGCATTAGGGAAAGTTGTGGCTTTCTTGGCAAGTAAATCAGCCACCATGTTGTTGCTGCTAACTAATGAAATAAACTCCCCAATCTTTTTAGTCCCAAACTGAGAGTTGTGTGCTATTAGTTTGTTCATTTCAAGGTTTTCCATCTCATAAATAAATACGCAATACAAATGGCTTCTAATATTTATCATTTGGGTCTTACTTGAACTTTATTTATGTCAGGCCCTCACAATGTCATTTGTTTCTACATGTAATAAAGGATATCCACCTCGTTCGTGTCCTTGCTGTGATAATATAAAATGTGCCATCAAAGTATCTTAGAGCCCATCTAACCGAATAGGTTGTATTATAAGTGTGGATTATGTGGATTATTTCAATGGTGATGAATATGTTATTATTGCAAATAACAACATCAACTTAAGTGTAAGGACCCAGACTTTTCTGGCATAAGGTGGTGCATCGGCGAGTCGTCGGCACGTGTGATCTAGCACGCAGACGCTGCCAACCATGCGGCGTTGCCTCCGTGTGTGACACCACTGTTGCCATCATATGCGACACCATCGTGTGCATTGCCGCCATACGCGACACCGCCATGCGTGACGCTGCCGTGTGAATTGCCACCATGCGCAACGCCACCGTGTGCATTGTCGTCGTGCGTGACACAGCCGTGTGTGTTGCAGCCATGCATGACGCTGCTGTGTGCTTTGCCGCCGTAAGCGACGTTGCCGAGTGCATTACCGCCGTGCGGGAACTTCTTTTTATCTCTCTCGTGGTGGCTTGCCCTGTCTTGTGTGTCATGTGGATGCCTCTTGGATGCCACTTGTGCACCATGTGTGTACCATGTTGATGCCTTTGGATGCCACTTATCACATTCATACTGCCCCTTTCCAATTTATACCCCCTTAACACCCCTTCATGGGGTTTTGTTCTCTTTTTCACCCCTCCAAGAGTTTGATGTCTCTCACCCACGTCCTCCCTCTCTCCAACTTAGAACCTTAAGCTTGAGGCATCCTTGGAGCTTGGCTTTTTGAAGGGGAAAATCTGTGTGGGCATTTTCTGTGTGGGCATTTTTTAGTTCACTTAGCGTTGTAAGTAGATCTAGCTTCCATGATTCGATGCATTTATTTGATGCATGTTTACTTAGTTAATCAAGTGTGAAATTCATGCATGAATATGAATGTGATTGTGAATATCAGTGGAGATATATGCTATTAAAATCTTGCCCAAAATATGCTCTGCTTTCCAGAATTGTTACTCCTATTTGTGTGATCGATTTAGTATTAAAAACATCTTTGTTGTTCATGAAATTTTGTGGAAAAGTACCCTCTTGAGTCTATTTTAAGATGGAAAAGACCTCTTACCAATACCTCTTTTGGTTTGAAAGTTATTAGGCATTTTCTAATATATGTCATCACTGTGAAATGATTTTCCAAGAACTCTATGTGTTTTGTGAGGAACAGTTCAATGACCAAGATATATAAGAATGATGTCAAATTACTTCTAAATGAAATATAAGTGAGTTTATTCTGAAAATGGTTTTGGGAACATCATAAAATTCCAAGAGGAATGGAAATGGGAATGTCACACTGGAAGTTCTACTGTGAAGACAGGAATGTTTCCAAACTGTGACTCCCATTTTTGTGATCAATTGAGTATAAAAAACAAATATGTTGTTCATAAAATTTTGTGAGAAAGTACCCCTTTGAATCTATTTTTAGATAGAGAAGACCTCTTATCAATATCTCTTTTGGTTGAATGTTATGAGCCATTTTCGAAAGGATGCTAGGATTGTGGAATGAACTTTTTGGAACTTTATATGTTTTTGTATGAAGCTATTTACTAATAAAAACTTATCAGAATGAGCTCAAACTACTTCTAAATAAAATATGCATGAATCTATTTTGAAAAAGGTTCTAAAAGCATGACAAAATTCCCTGTGATCTAAAAGTTATGTTTGACTTTCCATTAAGATATCACCTTGCATTTTCTGCTGTGAAAAGCCAGAAGTTTCATTCAAAAACACTAAACAGTTTGGCAACTTTAAAGCCAATATATGGAGTTATCCCCTTCACAAAAGTTGTGTTTTCATGAGTCTAGTTTGCTATAAAAGTGGTTTTAGATCCAAATGATTTTTTAATCTTATGATATGCCTTTAAAGTTAGACCATGTTCACTATGAAAAACCAGAAATATGGTATAACGATAACTTTTGAGTTAATAAGTCCGATGATATGATTATGATCATATTATGCTTAGGGTATGTGGGTGTTCCATGTGAACAGATTGCTGGAATGAGGTGCGAGCATATCAATTTATTGTTAATGAGGAATGTATGTTATATTATGAATGCCTGATAATGAGATATGCTCTTCTATATTATGAATGCATGTAGTAAGACATACTTGGATATGAATGCAAGATAATGAGATATGCTCTGTTATATTATGAATGCATGTAGTAAGACATCCTTTGATATGAATGCCGGGTAATGAGATATGCTCTTTTATATTATGAATGCATGTATTAAGACATGCTTGGGTATGAATGCAAGATAATAAGATATGCTATGTTATATTATGAACGCATGTAGTAAGACGTGCTTTGATATGAATGCCGGATAATGAGAAATGCTCTTGTATATTATGAATGCATGTAGTAAGACATGCTTGGATATGAATGAAGATAATGAGATATGCTCTGTTATGTTATGAATGCATGTAGTAAGGCATGCTTTGATATGAATGCCGGATAAAGAAATATGCTCTTTTATATTATGAATGTATGTAATAAGACATGCTTTGATATGAAGCACTTTGTAACGGGTTATCCATTGGTAGTGTGATATAACATTATGAGAATGTGATATGAAGCACTAGGCAATGAGTCATCCATTGGTAGTATGATGTGATATGATAAGAATGTGATATGAAGCACCATGCAATTGGTCATGCATTAGTAGTGTGATGTGATATGAGGCATATTCGGTTATGAAATGAAAGTATGCTACGTTGTGATATGAATGCGCAAAAATGAGATATGTCCTGTTATAATATAAAAACATGTAGTAAAACATGCTCTGTTATGATATGTGTACATGTTATGATACGTCTTCTGTTGTGACATGTGTGAATGATTTTGAGACATGCTATGTGATGAGACCTGTGTGGTCAACTATGTGATTTATTAGCATGCTTTGAGCGTATTGCATAGCCATGATGTGATATATAATATATTGGCACGCTTTGAGTACATTGCATGGTCATGATGTGATATATGATTTATTGGCAAGCTTTGAGCGTATTGCATGTGTTGGGATATGATATCTTGGGTTCATATTGATACACATCATTATGGATGTATATGTATATATCTCTTGATAAGGTTAGGTATCTACAAGATAGAGACCAAGTTACTTGGTAATCAAGTTATCATACCATAATTATCTCTTCTAATTGTGTGATTGTCCTCTATATATAGAAGTACTTCTCGATGTAAAGATTCATCTAAAATAATGAAGATGTAGCCAGTTAGGCTTTGGACTCGTGGACATAATGCTTCGGCCTGAACCACGTAAATGTTGTGTTCTATCTTTTTCTCTCTCCATTATATGGTCCCACAAATTCTAACATGGTATCAGAGCAAAATTTTAACATGTATGCTCCTCGAATCAGATCTGAGCTCGCCAACCTTAGATCTGAAGTCGGGAAATTTCATAGCAAAGAAGAAAAATCTGATTTACTCCTCTACCGGAGCCCTCTGGTCCACCACGGAGAGTTTTCATCTCTACATTCTAGCCCAGGAAAACTTCCATCGGACTTGATATTGTCTCGGCCCTGAGAATTTGCCTTCGAAAACCACAATTAGGGTCTCTGGTTTTGTGAAAGCCAGTGGTTTCAATAGAAGTGGTATTGGGAAATCCGGTGGCGTTTATGATGTTTATTGTCTTTTTTTTAATCGTGCCAGAGGAACTGAGTTGATTGCACCAAAAGATTTATTACAAGCATGTGTCATTTGGGAGAAGTCTTGAGAGAGAAAGTCCAATCTTTGAAGAAGCAAGGTGATGGAGAGAGAGGAGTAGTTATTTTATGAGAGAAAAAGGAGGAAAAGACGAGGAAGAAGAGGTTCAATTGCAAAATTGGAAAAACTTATCAATTATTGAATTGTGATGATCATGCAAAAGAAAGTCTCTTTATTTTGCGATTGTGAAAAAAAAAAAAAAAAAGAGGGGCCATATATTCTTTACGATGTGGGCTATTCTCTAGAAGCTCAAATTCACTGGCATTTTTTTATATATGATTGTACTCAAAAGAGAAAAAGAAAAAAAAAATATTTTGCAAGTTGGGTGTTTCTTCGCATCCACACCCAACTTGAGGGGGAGAGTATGAGATGAGTAGATATGAAGTCAACTCTAATGTAACCGCTAAAGAAAATCTAGATTCTGGTTCAGTCCAATTACTCTTCAAAAGGAAGTTATGGTCATGTTGATTCCAGAGTTCCAGTCTCCAGATGAGGAGATGAAGATGAACGGGTCATATTGATTCCAAAGTTTCAGTCTCAAGATGAGGAGATGAAGATGATCGAATTTCTCGATCGAAGTCGATGATCAAGAGTTTCGTCTCTAGATGAGGAGATGAAGATGATCGAATTTCTCAATCCTGGTTGTTGATCAAGTTTTTTGTTCCTTGATCTTGTTTGATGATGGAGTTTTCATTGCTCCATCATGTGTGATGATCGTTGATTTTTTCTTTACTCGATCTCGGATGTTCGAAAGAAAGAGAAAGAAAAATCATTTTCTTTTTAAGAGAGAAAGCCTTTAGAAAGAAAAGAAGCCTCTGAAGATAAAGATCTTTAGAGAAGCCTCTGAAGAGAGAGAACTTCAGAGAAGCCTTTGAAGAGAGAAGATCTTCAAAGAAGAAAAGTTGTTTTTTGGAAGACGTTAAAGAAGGAAAGTATCTAGAAGAAAGTAGATAGCCCAAGAAAGGTTGTTTCTTGAAAGACCATGGTAACATGTGATTTTTATTTTTTTTTCGCAACTTAATATTGTTCAAACTCGAGTTGCTTTGAGGAGTGTTAGGATATGGATATCTTGGGTTCATATTGATATACATCATTATGGATGCATATGTATATATCTCCTGATAAAGTTAGGTATCTAAGAGATAGTGACCAAGTAACTTGGTCATCAAGCTATCATACCATAGTTATCTCTTCTAATTGTGTGATTGCCATCTATATATGGAGGTACTTCTTGATATAAAGATTCATCCAAAATAATGAAGATGTAGCCAGTTAGGCTTTGGATCCGTGGACGTAAGGCTTCAGCCTGAACCACATAAATAATGTGTTCTATCTTCTTGTCTCTCCATTCTATGCTCCCACAAATTCTAACATGGTATCAGTGTAAAATTTTAACATGTATGCTCCTTGAATCATATCTGAGCTCGTCAACCTCAGATCTGAGGTCGGGAAATTTCATAGAAAAGAAAAAAATCTTATTTGCTCCTCTACCGGAGCCCTTTGGTCCACCACGGAGAGCTTTCATCTCTACATTCTAGCCCAGGAAAACTTCCATTGGACTTGATATTGTCTCGGCCTTGAGAATTTGCCTTCGAAAGTCGCAATTAGGGTCTCAGGTTTTGTGAAAGTCAATGGTTTCAACAGAAGTGGTATTGGAAAATCCGGTGGGGTTTATGATGTTTATTGTCTTTTTTTTAATCGTACCAGAGGAACTGAGTTGATTGCGCCAGAAGATTTATTACAAGCATGTGATTTTTGGGAGGTCTTGAGAGAGAAAGTCCGATCTTTGGAGAATCAACGTGATGGAGAGAGAGGAGTAATTATTTGATGAGAGAAAAAGGAGGAAAATACGAGGAAGAAGAGGTTCAATTGCAAAATTTGGAAAAACTTATCAATTATTGAATTGTGATGATCATGCAAAAAAAAGTCTCTTTGTTTTGGGATTGTTACAAAAAAAACAAAAAAAAAGAAAAGAAAAGGAGGGGTTATATTTTTTTACGATGTGGGCTATTGTCTAGAAGCTCTATTTCATTGGCATTTTATTTACATGATTGTACTCAAAAGAGAAAAAGAAAAAAAAATTATATTTTACAAAGTGGGTGTGTCTTCGCATCCACACCCAACTTGAGGGGGAGAGTATGAGATGAGCAGATATGAAGTCAACATCTCTAATGTAACCGTTAAAGAAATTCCAGATTCAGGCTCAGTCCAATTACTATTCAAAGGAAAGTTATGGTCATATTGATTCCAGAGTTTCAGTCTCTAGATGAGGAGATGAAGATGATCGGATCATATTGATTCCAGAGTTCCAGTCTCCAGATGAGGAGATGGAGATGATCGAATTTCTAGATCGAAGTCGATAATCAAGAGTTCCATCTCCAAATGAGGAGATGAAGATGATCGAATTTCTCGATCCTGGTTGATGATCTAGTTTTCGTTCCTTGATCTTCTTTGATGATGGAGTTTTTCTTTGCTCCATCCTGTGTGATGATCGTCGATTTTTTCTTTACTCGATCTCGGATGTTCCGAAGAGAGAGAAAGAAAAATCCTTTTCTTTTATAGAGAGAAAGCCTCTAGAAAGAAAAGAAGCCTCTGAAGAGAGAGAACTTCAGAGAAGCCTCTGAAGAAAGAAGATCTTCAGAGAAAAAAGGTTGTTCTTTGAAAGACCCTAGAGAGACTCTAGAAGAAAGTAGATAGCCCAAAAAAGGTTGTTTCTTAGAAGACCATGGTAACATGTGATTTTTATTTTTTTTTGGTAACTTAGTATTGTTCACACTCGAGCTGCTTTATGTAAAAGCATCTTGAGTTTGAGGGGGAGTGTTGGGATATGGTTATCTTGTGTTCATATTAATATACATCATTATGGATGTATATGTATATATCTCTTGATAAAGTTAGGTATCTAGAAGATAGAGACTAAGTTACTTGATCATCAAGTTATCATATCATAATTATCGCTTCTAATTGTGTGATTGTCCTCTATATATAGTGGTACTTCTTAATGTAAAGATTCATCCAAAATAATGAAGATGTAGCCAGTTAGGCTTTAGATCCATGGACGTAAGGCTTCGGCCTGAACCACGTAAATGATGTGTTCTATCTTCTTCTCTCTCCATTCTATGCTCCCACAAATTCTAACAGCATGGCCATGATGTGATATGTAATTTATTGACATGCTTTGAGCATATTGCATGGCCATGATGTGAAATGTGATTTATTGTCATGCTTTGAGCATATTGCATGGCCATGATGTGATATAATGAGAAAGTTGTGCTGGCAAGTGAGATCTTTCCCTGACTCCCGGTGATAGGAAGGGAGTTAGGATGTGATGAGAATTTGAGAGGATCACGCCACCCAAAATATATGTAGGCACTACGCATTGAGTCATTTTTTAGTAGTGTAACGCTCTCTTACCAGAAGGGCTATGAGAGGGTTGCATCTTGCAAGGCCACCGCCTATCAAAAGCCCCATAGCGTGTTGGGGACTGTGTCTATATGTGTGTGTGAAGGCATTATGAAATGGGTCATCCATTTATCATTGTTTTCCATCCTGAGTGATGGTAGAAGTCCTAAGCAATGGGATTAGCATGACCTGATGAATAGGGCTTCTACTTCGGGAGTAGGTGAATTAGGGGGTGAGTTAGTTAGTAATTGTTGATGCTTGCCTAAATATGCTGATATGTTAAGAATTTGTATGGTTGACTGATTTAATTGACCTCTGCTTCATATTATACATGATTGATCCTATTTGTTAGTGCTTCACTATGAATCACGATGCCTTGATTTACTTATTGGGCTTTATAGCTCACCCTTTTGACTTTCATTTGTGTAGATTGACAGTTCGTGGGTTGAGGACGGACGGCTTGGTGACCGTGTTCGGCTGCTGGAGCCCCGTATTTCTTGTGGAAGCTTTTCTTTTGATTGTATGTTTTAGATGGCAGTGGGCCATATAGTAGTTTTTTATTGAAACTGAGGGGCCTTTGGTGCTTAGGACATAATTGTAATACCTTGGAGTTTTTATATGTATATAGTTTGGAATTAATTGTCCAGCTTCTGTTGATGGTTTGTGGTTAGAGTTTTGTTTTTCTTTTGTGGTTTGTTTTGATTCATACTTATTAAAGCGTTGAGTGTATTCCCATTTGAGTGGCATTCGCTACCTTTAGTTGTAGTCCCGCACCCTATTGCCCTCCGGCAAGTACGATAGGGGGGTAGGGGGCAAGGCTGTGACATTAAGACATCACAATATACATCAATGGAATCAAACGAATGAATCACAAGAGCATATCATAGTCAGTCAAGAAGCAAGTGCTATTCATGAAATGATGATCGGTACCTTAGGCTGTGTGCAACATTTTTTGTCTTTCTTATGTGTAATCAATGACTACTTATTTGCACTCGTCTTTTTTTATTTTGGTACTCCTTAGCATTTAATAGTGGTGCATGTGGTATACGAAATGTAAGATGTGATCAATTATGGAAATGTCACTTTGCCGTAAATGGATATGTTTGATGTTTTACTTTTCGTGTGGAATCTGCTGTTGAAGTTCTACTCTTCCTATGTTGCAGTAAACATTCTCTCTTTTTTTTAGCTAACTTTATGAGGGACAATACATGCTTATCTACATCTCTATCAAGTTGCTCATTTCACTTGGGGGCCACATTAAAATGTATAATTGATTCTACCACTCTCTCTCTCTACTCAAGGACCACAAACCATTCCCCTTTTTAGCTACTTGTTTCATTTAAGTGCTGACATGTATCAAAGATTAACTTTAGCTCAAACTAGTTTAAATAAATAAGCCCAATCATACTCCACAAAACCTCATCAAATGACTAAGGAATTGCTAGCGCATTGCTGTTGTTTTATTCATTTAATCATTGTCAAGGCCTTCTCAGAGCTGTGTACGTTCTTTTTAAAATTTATGAAAACCATGTACCTATTTAATATATGACAATGCAACCAAACTAACAAGATCTTATGCTTTTGGGGTCAGCACTTTTTGACTTAGTCCACAAACTAACTGTACTTTTCACTGACTCTTAAGCTTTACAAAAAAAATGACTCCTATAATGCCAAGCAGAGAGAAGGCATTCACTAGTGTTTTAAGGTTCAGGTAGCGACATGAAGCTTAAGATCATTAACATTGGCTGGAAGCGAGATAATCGTAGAGAGCGCCTTCAAGTTCTACTTAGTTTTATGGGAAATTAATGATTTTTAGGGTGAATAATAACTACAGGAAATTGGTGAATTTCAATAAAATCCATAGCTCAGAACTATTTTATCAATGAATCTTAATAAAACTAAATATTCATGTCAAAAAGACATCCAGAGATGCACCAGCGAACATCCAACAACACATAAGCCCTAAGCCGACAAAATACAATAGACATCCAACAATTTATAAACCCTAAGCCTGCGAAATTCAAAATATGAGAGACAAAATCACCCCTATGTAATCGAAATTGGCGGTTTGCCACAAAGCATAGAGAAAGGAAAACATAATGATCATGTGTAAATGTGTGTTAGAGAGAGAGAGAGAGACAGACCAAACAAAAAAAAAATCAGTGTTTCAAGAAAACAAAACAGAGGCTAGTATTAAATCCATAACCAAAGGAACGAACAGTGAGAGCATCAGTATGACACTTCCACCCATTGCACACCAAAATTTCCATCCATTTATCAATCAATACCTAAGTTTTACAACTTTTCGAATACTTGAATATATGATTCCAAGCCCTCCCCTCATTATCGAAGGACACAATTCAAACCAACTTCCTTCTTAAAAAGTCTTGCTCTCTCTACTCCATCTTCTGCACAATGAGGGCCTGAAAGTGCGATGTGATCATGTCGAGGATTTTTTTTTTTTTTAATGAAACTATTGTTTTTCCTCACCTTTTTTCTTTTCTTTTTCTTTTCTTTTGGCAAGATCACTTACAAGTAGTTTTTATTAAAATAACTCTTTCTTCAAAGAAAATAATAACTCTTTCTTCAAAGAAAATAATAAACTTACAAATCCAAGACTTTAAAAACTTTGATGCCACTAAACCAATTTTTTTTAATCAAAGAAAATAACCACAATGCTTATGCTTGATAATATAAAGATTAAACTACGAGAAATAATAGTGGAGAGTGCCGGAGATTATCTCAACCGGGCTTATTACACCCTACATCAAGTCACTACTATCCGATGGCTCAGGATCGACGATCCTCCTACAATCTCAACCGATAAAGCTAGTTTTAGGACAGACTTTTCTATAGAACTATAAATCCCCTTTTGATCACAAATATTTGAACCCAGGTCCAAACTCCCAAAGACCTAGTTGAACATATCCTCTACTACCCAACCTTTAGGTTTAATCAAGATGAGATAGAATGGGAGCTATCCTAGGGTTGGGGCATGCCCCCTCTATGAGCTAGGAGAGAGAAGAGACTAGAAAGAGCAACCTAGAGAGAGAAGACAGAGAGTGGGGGATGCCCTTTAGAGAGGAAGAGAGAGTTTAGGGAGAGAGAGAAGAGGGATTGGTGCAGATAATAGAGGAGTAAAAGTCCTCTATTTGTAGAAAAAATTAGGTCTAAGGTTTCTTAGGGTTTCTCATAGTTTACCTCTTAAGTAAGATTGAACATGACCGTCGATTAAGGGTGACTAGTAGGTGAGAGATCTGAACCATTCATTTCATAGATTGGTCATCAACATTATGGAAGGTGCATGAACTATTATTCTCCTTTTCTAAACCATTTCCCATCAATAGAAATTAAATAAATTGAATCCAATCCAAATATTGTGCATACCATAAAATAGCACAAGCTTTCTCATACTTTCCACAAGATCTTTCAAAATATATCAAGTCAATATTTAGTCAATATATTCTAGTCATATGACCACTTGTCGTATCCCATAAAATAAGGAAAGAGAATAAAGGGGTGGGACGTGCCACCCTAACGAGGGCTTCATGGGCCCCACCTCCAACATATGGTAGGCGCATGTGCACAATGAGCCCCTATGAAATTTTTATATATGTGTAAATAGAAATATTTTTAAAATATTATTTGAATATTTAAAACAATATAAAATCAATATGCTTATTTTCATAAGCTTAAATTTTATAAATAAAATATCCAGAGATTTATAAACATTCAAATAATAACTCTAAAATAATATTTATCATAAAACAAACATAATTGAATTAATATAATGGGAAAATGATCCATATGGCTTAGGAATCAACAATCATGGAGCACTCCACCTTCAACTGTGGACTACAAACCATACTTGCTTTCTCAAACCGAGTGTTCCCCATGACCCACAGTCCAAGCAGTGGCTCATTAGTGGGTCACCAAAGTCTAACCGATGAGCCAAAGGGTCGCAATCCCAGTCTGTGGATTTCAAGTTCTTTATTAGAGACGAGTCAAGGTCACCTAGACCTAATGTGACCATAACTCTATAGCGCATATGGGTCTCTCTCGAACATGCATATGCTTCAACCTAAAAGGTGGATTGCTTTCCCGAAACGGTCTATCAATATGCATGTCGTGTGATGGTACATGGATGAGGCTTTGGCCCCCGTCTCTATAGGCCACCATCATACACAAGGGTCATACAATCCTTTAGCTTACTCATACGGGTATAATCCGACCTCATCAGGGGATGACTCATTAAAACCCTCATCGGTTTGCATTCTATGCCCAGGTAACATGGGTTTTTCCCGACCGACTGGCCTAAACCGTCAAGCATAGTTCAATAACAGCAAACATAATTTGCTTAATATGATCCACGAGGGACCACACTCCCACTAAGTTCATGTTTCACTATATCATTTTATTTTACAAGCACTCATAAGGCCTTTAAACACCACATAAACCCAACAGTCTCCTACTATATTGTCTCATCGCTTCTCCTTTATACATGAAAGTATCTTATGTTACAAAAACCCTTCTGTACAAACTGCATCAGAAAAGAAATAAAACTCAGATCAATTGCTTGATAGTAACTTTATAAAAGATAAAAAAGGAACAGACCAACTAATATTAAAATTGGTGATCCAACAATAAAGAATACAGTCTTTTTTTTGGAAAGAGAGATTCCTATTCATCATCCCAACTCCAAATATTACACCATGGAAAAAGAGGTAGCATATATATACTCAGTAAAAGAAATCATCAACATGCACCTAGTCACGTATATTCCATCTCAATGAATATATCCAACACAAAGCCAACAAGTAAATTTTTTACCCAATAAAATATTATGAAAAATAGAGCAATAAAACACAGCAAAAAACATAGAACAAAAACCACAAATAGTCAAATAAGATATATTCTTTCATTTCAGTGATATCACCTGAGAAATAGTGCATAACAAAAAAAATCCAAAATATAAAAGATAAAAACTTGTTTGAGCAACAATTGCATACAATATTTTATAATTACTACAAAAACAAAGTAAGAAAAAAGAAGCAATCTCACTTTCTTCAAATGAAAACCACCACCACCACTGATTAATCACTTGCACTTGTTCTTGCTAGCAAGCAACAAAGAGAAATAAAAAAAAATCCTAAAGAAAAAAACCCAAGCAATAGTAACCCTTAAACACTCCCATTTAGATGAGAGTGTAATTCCTTGCTTTCTCAATATATCAACCCCATTGTGTTGGGTTTATGTGGCCTTTAAAGGCCTTATGAGTGCTTGTAAAATGAAATGATATAGTGGAACATGAACTCAATGGGAGTGTGGTCCCTCGTGGACCATACTAAACAAACGATAGTTTGTTGATACCGATCTATGCTTAACGATTTAGGCCAGTCAGTTGGAAAAAACCCATGCTACCTGAGCATGAAGAATAAACCAATGAGGGTTTATGGGTTAGCCCTTGATGAGGTCGGAGAACATGCTCGGATGAGTGAGCTAAAGGATTGTGTGACCCTTGTGTGTGATGGTGGCCAACAGAGACAGGGGCCAAAGCCTCATCCATGTACCATCACACTGCATACATATCGATAGATCACTCAGGAAAGCCAGAAATCCACCTTTTAGGTTGAAGCGTATGCATGTGCGAGAGATACTCCTATGCGTCATAGAGCTGTGGTCGCATGAAGTCTTGGTGACCTTGACTTGTCTCTAAGGGAAGACCAGTAATCTACAGACTAGGATTGCGACCCCTTAGCTCATCCGTCAGACTTTGATGACCCGCCAATGAGCACCTGCTTGAACTGTGGGTCATGGGAAACACTAGGTCAGTTCGATAAGGCAAGTGTGCTCTGTAGTCCACAGTTGAAGGTCGAGTACCCCATGATTGCAGATTAATTTAATTATGTTTGTTTTATGATATAAATTATTTTATAATTATTATTTGAATTTTTATGAGTCATTTGATATTTTATTTATAATTTTTTTTGGACTTATCCAAATGAGGATATTGATTTTACAAAATTATAAAATTCAAATAATGTTTTAGAACGTTTTTTTGATAATTTAAGATTATATAAAATATCATGGAGGGGCCCATAGTGCACATGGACCCACCATGTGTCAAGTGGGTGGGGCCCACATGTGCCACACATGGGTGGCATGCCCCACCCATTGGATTCTTTCTAGGAGTTTAAGTTATTTCCTGTTTTGGTAATATTATATTATGGCATGCGGTCAAAAAAGATATGGAATATTTTGACCATATATTGACCTAATATTGAAAGTGAATATTGACTTGATATATCTTTGGAATATTTTGTGAAAGATTATGGAATGCATAATATTTTAATTAGATTTAATTTATGTAATTTCTATTGATGGAAAAATAGTTAAGAAAAGGGAGATTATAGTTCATGCACCTTCCATAATGTTGATGGTTCATCTATAGAATGTATGACTCAGATCTCTCACCCTACAAGTCACCCTTGATTGACAGTCTATGTTTAATCTCACAAGAAGAGGCAACAAGCCTATAAAAAAGGGATTGTCTCTACCAAAAATCTCTACACCTTATTTTTCAATCTCTCTCTCTTAAAAAAGTTTCTCTCTCTCATGTTTGATATCTCTCTCCCACATGATAAAAGAACCTAAGGGTTTAGGTTATGGAGTTGTTCTCCCTCCTATCTCTCAATTATGGATTTATGGCTAAGGGTTTTAAGGTTTAGCAAAAAGAGAATCCATCTCTCTCAAACTAGGTTGCTAAGATAATTCGCCTAGGATTTGAGTTTGTGATCAAAGGGGTGCAAGTTCCATTAGTGTGGCTTGGTCAAAATTTGTTTTTCCAGTTCGAGATTGAAACTAGACCGTTGATCCCGCTCCATCGGATGGTGTTGACTCGATGTGGGGTGTAATAAGCCCAATTGAGATACACTCCAGCACTCTTCATTTTGTTCCTTGCAATCTTATTTTTTATTCTCAAGCATTGGTGCATAGGTGTTTCAATTGCATCAAGTTGTTAAGATCTTGGTTTTATTGTTATGTTGATTTTATTTTAAAATTTATCTTATGATAATAAAGACCACATGTAAGTGATCTTTTGCCACAAGAAAAGGGTGAAGAAAAAAAAACTTGTATTCCTCAGTAAAAGATCACATAGGTCTTTCTTTTATTGCTATCAGAGCTATTAATACTCGATATCATTAGTTATCTTTTCTCTTTATTAAGTGTAGATCAAGCTTGGGAATGAGATATAAGAAAACCAATGACCTTTGTGGTCGAGAAATACAACCAAGGTTAACAATAATTGAAATATTCTAACACCAAAAAGGCACTCTGCATAATAAGTATTCTGGGCTATTTTGGAGCAGTGATATGAATAATATAATGAAGTATTTTACTATTACATACTTCAGTGATATTTTGTGTCTTTAAGAGTATGATTTACCTGCAAACTTTCAGTAGGAGATCCTATAAAAATTAAGAGTTATGGACTCAACAATGAAGGGTGTCAATTCAGAACATGTAAAATTCAAGAACAGTTCATTGAGTTCTGTGATTTTCTAACCAATCATATAATTTTATTTCTAGCTAAAATTAGACTGTGATTAACAAAATTGAGTCAAATTTCAAACAAAAAATGTTTCATCAAGAAATTCCTTGTGGGTTAAAAGATATGATTAAATAATGCGTAACTGTTGTTTTCTACAACGAAAATTATTTTCATGCTTGAGAGTTCAGATTTAATTTTTATTCTTAACATAATGTTTTATGGTTCACACTAAGTTTTTTATACTTCTATTCTGAGTCTAATTTGTAATAAAAATTTATTTGAGAGAGAAATATCTATGGGAAGAGAGGAATAAAAATTTTGGATTGAAGAGAGGTCATACTGAATTTTCTGTAATTTGGTATATCCTTCATTGAAGACATGAATAGCTATATTTATGATATAAGGCTTGTGAAATTATTTTTATTACTATTATGTATCTAATTTTAAACAAAATTCGTTTAAAAGGGAAACTCCATGATGGTAGAGAAAAAAGACAATTTTACTAGGTAGTGTTTATTCTGGAATTCTACAGTATGATTTCTTTTGTGAAGTGAATGTCACTTATTTATTTCTCTAAAGAAAAGTATTATTTGGTACTCAAACTATGATGTTATGATATAGTTTGGAGTCTAGTGTTCAACGCAAAAGATTTCAAGAAGAAATTCTTTGAGAATTAAGAGAAACAAATTTTTTATTGAGAGGTGCTCAACCTGATTTTCAACTGAAAAAATTGCATTGTGACGTAAATGTCACTAAAATGAATATTCACTAAATGGTATGATTTAGGGATGGAACTGAGCACTATTTTATATTTTGTTGAGTCTATTTCAATACTCAAAAGGATTCGAAGATTAAGTTTTTATGACTTGAGAGATATCATATTTTTATCATGGGTTACTCAAGTTCTATTCTACAGTAAATTAAAAAGATGTGGCATATTAAGACACATCTTTGGATTCCTAATTATGAAGACCTTTTTTAGGGTTCATTTAAAAGGTTATAGTGTGCTATATAATTAAACTTCAGAGGGAGGTAATACAGAGTTGACAAGATATGACACTCTATGTGAAGAGTATTCAATCTGGGAATAGCAAAAAGAAGAAGCAACACAATACCTATGAAAACATCTTGGTTTTTTCAAAATGAATGGATATATAGAGAGACTTGGTGGTAGCATAGAAATGCTAAAGATCAGTGGGAGAATCGAAATTATGATATTTGAAATAATGGGATGAAGAAGATATTTTCTTCACGGTGTATGACAGGAGAATCCAAGTGTCGAAGAGATAGACACTTCGCAACATGTAAAACCAATGACTAATATATTCTCCATCAGTTGCGTGCACTTTCAAGATGACAAAAGCTTGCCAAACAAGTAAAAGCGATGAATCAAGAAAGCCCAAGTACCACACTACATAGTTTTAAGATATGAAATCTATCCCACATTATCTGGTAAGGTCATATAGGGAAAGGTCATATTGGGAAAGAGGATTCAATAACTTTGTTTAATGTGCTTTGATTATATTTTGGCTAATTATTTTATGAATAAGTATGAAGTGTATGGACATTAAGTGATAAGTGTTAACAAATTTGAAAAGTG
>NW_006500351.1:2656595-2689606 GCF_000471905.2 Amborella trichopoda
TTAGTTTACTATATATATATATATACTATATATATATATATATATATATATATATATATAGGAACAACTATTAAAAATCACTTGTCATTGACCAATGCATGAGTCAATCCAGTTTATTTTATCCAAACTTTTCCACTAATTCTTCAATAATTTCTACAAAACAAAATCTATAATTAAGAAGTCAAGATCCCTCCATGCAAGGCTCAATGTTCAGTACCAAAGGATCACATTGTAGGCAATGAAAAACTAGAGTCCTAATATAAATGGTCAGTATTGAATCCTTCATATGAACATCACAAAATTCAAATGGTTTAGAAGGCCAGCACACCTGCCCAAAGAGAGAGCCAGTGAACGTAATGATTCTGTGAAACCAGCAACACCTCCAGGAGCAGATACACAAGTACGAAGTCTCTCAAATAGGCCACGTATCTTTATAGCAGATGCACGTAGCGCCCTATATTCAGAAGCTTTCCGGTCTGCTGCACAAAGATTAGTGTGCGCTTCTTCTCTGGCTTCATGTAGGCAATTTTCCAGATGTGCGCAGTTCAACTGTTTCAATGAGAATAAGAGAAAATAAATTGAATACTTCTTTTTTAAAGATTTACAATGAAAATTTCTCTCATTGATGATTTTGCAAGATATAGTAACAAAGTTTGTTACGAATTTCAAAGCCACGTATATATGTACTCTCAAAGGCAAAACTGTGCATCCATGACCATACTCCACAGCAGTTTGAAACTTAACATGGACAAAAAAAACCCACAAAACCTCAAAGGTTGTTTAAATCTCCCATCCATCCTATCAATACTGCAATGATCAAAAGGCGACCCACATTCTGTGAATTGGATTTGTCCATCAGGATAATCAGAATGCAAATTTTTACTTGAGAGCATATACTCCATTACAACAAGATATCGATAATTGAACAACCCCATCACATTCATGGTAATAAGGGAGAATTGTTCATCTATAAAACAACTTCCTAGAGCCATTATGGCAGATTAAACCCTTTTCCTTCAAGGAGAAACAGGGGGAGGAAGTACTAAGGCTACCACTATCTGAATAGTTCTGCATCAATCACAGAAATAATCTAATTATTTTCCATTGGGAATAATAATTTGTTACCACCACCAGGACAAGTTCCTAGGATTTGCTTTATTTTATTTTTTAATGTCAATAAGTTCCTGCTGTTCTGAAACAGAAAATCTATAATACATCTTCATGACCCCAGAGAAAGGGCTATAGTGCTATACCATTAAGTGAAATAGATTCATGGAACATTGAGCTTATAAATATGAGAGAAAAGTATGCCCAGCCTCAAAAAAGTGAAATATACAATGGAAAGATGGCACTATATAAAGAAAAGGAGCAATATAATTAAACTCCCCCATATGAATATCTCCAGAATGGGAATGTAATAGTGTAACTTACCAGATTTCATGTTCATTTCTCCAACCATGAAACACGGCTAGTTCAAGACTATGCACTGAAAATATTAGGTTTCAATCACTATATTCTGACTTAAGAACCTGTTATACATTTTCAATTAGATTAAAAAGAAAAAGAAAAGGAAAAACGAGTGCAGGCCACAGCCTTTCTTCAATAATTTGAACCTTAAAATATCATTTGCCACCTACCACTGTAACGTGCAGTACCTTTCAAATTCCAATGAAATTTCTAAAACAAAAAATAAGAGACTAAAGGAAAACAGACTCTGAATGCCTTTCAAATCGTTCAACATTTTCTGATTAAAAAAGCAAACGCAGGTTCATCCAGAGTTTTTCAGACTTGAAGAACTGGAGTCCAGGAATATTCGGTGTTCACTAAAGCACAATTTCTACAGTCCAGAACATTTGATATCAAAATGTAGTTCAGATCTATTATTGACATTCTCTTTGTTATATTCAAGCTGCCAAAGCTGCATCATGAAGAGTCTGACATAAAATGATATTCCATTATTTTTTATATTTGATTATTCACATTGATTAGTAAAACAGTATAACAGAAGTGAACAAATTTTGGTCAGTATGTCAAATTTAAATATCTTATTGAAGAGTTTCACCGCCCTTGAGCTAAGTTACAGCTCTCTCAAGCCATCTGGTAATGCTGATGGCATCACCTCCAATGAAAACCCAACTCAACGAGTGTGAATCATGAATCTCCATATATTTCACCCTGGCAAACTTCTGCAATCAATGAATCTTGTCAAAAAAAGTAAAGAAAGAAAAAGGAAACCACACTGCTGTTCCAAACAAATTAATGGGCCCCAACCCCATCAACTGCATGATTTCCTCTACTGCATCAAACACAAGTCTAATTCACAACCTTACTGTTATTTACACTCGCTATCATGCTCAAGCACCACATAAAGCCCTTAGCTTCACAAAACAACAATGAAGATAAACTGCATTTTGTCAAACCCATAGCCACTCAGAGAACATCACATCATCATCATCATCAGAGCTTTTCCCAACTAATTAGGTCGGCTACACAAATCCTGATCCACCATTCTGCTCTATCAAGGACTATACCCTCAGTGAGGCCTCCATCACAAACCCAACTTAAATTTCAATTGCCACTTCAAAATGTTAATTTCGCTTGTGTTGATGAACTTCGTACCCAGAAGGCAAACAAGAAGAAATGAGAGAGAGAGAGAGAGAGCAGAGAAATAGTGTAGGGATTGCGTGAACTCCACTGGGAAGCATACTCACAGGCCCAGGGTAATGCAGCTTTTTATTAATTATTGTGGTAATACATTAGGTCAGCAGATCTACACCCCTTACAGATACATGTACCTAAAGAAAGGAAATACACAAAATATACAAAAGAACAAAATAATATCACAAGTCTAACAATCCCCTCAAGTTGTACATCATTTTTAAACATGTACAACTTGCTTCTTAAATAATCATGCCTCTCCCTTGATAAACCTTTTGTAAATATGTCTGCGACTTGATCCTCTGTACCAATGAAGTTTGCTTCAACTTCTTCAGCCTCATATCTTTTCTCAGATAAAATGGTAATCAATTTCAATGTGTTTCATTCTATCATGAAATAGTGGTTTGAAGCAATCACTAAAGCACTTCTATTACCGCAGTAAATAGATAATCTACCAACTTTATAAGCCAATCGTGATATAAACTTCAAACCGTGTAATTTCCGCCATCATTCCAGCAAGGTCCTTGTTCTGCTTCAGTGATTGATTTGGCAACTGTTTTCTATTTTCTACTCCAAGATATCATCTCCTAGGAAAACACAATAATAGCCTGAAACTGATTATCTAGAATCAGGTTCTCTTGCCAATCTGCAACTGAATGTCCACTTATGGACCCCAAATCCAGACTCATTTGTTTATTTTTCTTATACAAAAACCATTGCCAATGGAACCTTTCACATCATTATCCTTTCCAATGCCTCCCTATATACTGCAGTTGGCGCATGCATGTACTAAAAAACCTGATTAACAGCATATGAATTATCAGGATGTGTGAGAGTCAAGTACGGTAATGCCCCAGCCATACTTTTGTATTTTTCTGGCTCTGATAGTGGGTCTCCTTGATTAGCACATAATCTTTTATTTAAGGCTATTGGAGGATGGCAAGGCTGGCAATACAAATACATTGGGCTTCTCTAGCATATGTAAATCATATTTTTGCTATGAAGGCAAATCTCACTACATGAATGACCCACTTCAATTCCAAGGAAATATCTCCATTCTCCTAGGTCCTTCATTTGAAACATTTCATTGAGAAACTCCTTTACTTCATTTATCATCTTTATATCACTTCCTGTGACAATAATATCATCCACATATAATAAAATAATAACACTACTTTCTTACCTTTCAAAAGGAATACAGAGTTATCATTTGCTGATCTAGTAAAACCTTTCTCTTTCAATGCATCATAAAACTATGGAACCAGGAGGTTGTTCCATATATACTTCTCTTAATTCTCCATGCAGGAACACATTTTTGACGTCCAATTGATAAAGTGGTCAATCATGCATAAGAGCAAGAGATATGACAACCCTTACAATGATAATTTTAATAACTTCAGAGAAGGTTTCCTCATAGTCCAAGCCATGCTGGTAGTTAAATCCTCTTGCGACGAGTCTCGCCTTAAATCTTTCCACGCTCCCATCAAGCTTATATTTTACTTTGTATACCACCAAGTACAGTTAACATACATGGCTTGTATTTCTTCTCTCATGGCTCTAGTCCACCTCCCATCTCTTTTAGCTTCAAATAAATGTTTGGGTTCTTTTATCTTCATAGTTTCACACATAAACACCTCAAAATTGTGTGTGAAACTTCCATAACTGACCCATTTGTCAATGGGATGGTTCACTCTTTTCAATCTCCTCAATTAGACTTCATCTTGCTGCTCATTCTCATGTTGTTCTCCATCCTAAAGCTGTAGGGAATTTTGTAAGGTTGGCTGTAAATTCTGAGGTTCCTGCCCAATCTTGGACCATCTATGACCTATAATTATGTCCTGGCAGATTTATTCGTTTCGCACTTCTTGATTTGTATCATAGAAAGGTTGAAAATCTTCTCGTAGATCACATGGTGCCTCTTCATGGACCTTTCTTCAATCTGGCCGTCACTTTATGGATTTGTTTCCATCATGCCTCCAGCTGCCCTTTAAATTCTAACGGCATCTTTAATGTGTTCCACTTCATTTCTCTTCCAACTTTGCTAATTTCCACAATATTTCGAATTTCCCAACTATCATGGATGAATTGTAATATCTTGATTTTCATTTTTTTAAAACTTGCATCACTTGTAAACATTTTCTTTGGAGATACCATAAGCATCTTTTATCAAAAACAACATGCCTGGAAATTAATATCCTTTTTAATCTAGGACTGCAACATCTATATCCTTTGTACTCATCCGAGCAGAAAATAAATATGCCTACTTCAGCCTTTGGGGAGAGCTTATTCCTTTAGTCGTTATCTATGTGCACATATGCATAGCTTCGAAAACCTTTCGACACGGATGATTAGGATGTATACCAAACAGTACTCCATAGGGGTTGATCCCATTAACAGTACTTGAAGGCAGCCTATTAATGATACAGCTGTGTAAAATGCCTCAATCCATAATTACTTAAGCACACCACTAGAAAACATAAGGGAAAATGCCATCTCATCAATATGCCGATTCTTTCTCTCAGCAACTCCATTTTGAGCTAGTGTGTGTGGAAAAGAGATCTGTTGCTCTATCCCATGATCCTTCAAGCCGTTTGTGAAAGCAAACAAAAAATTGGTTTTCAGCAATGTATTTCAACAAATAACTTGAACTTCATAAATAGCCAAAATACATCAGATTTGCTTTTGAAGAAAAACATCCATGTACAACACAAGTAATCATCAATGAAAGTAACATAATAATAAGAATGAGAAGAAGAACAAACTGGAGCAGGAACCCATACATCAGAATGAATTAACTCAATCAGCTAAGGGGCACTTTTATTACTTAATGGAAAAGGGAGTTTTGACCTTTTGCCCAATCAACATCCCATAACAAACAAGTTGACTAAAATCTTTGGCATTTGAAGGGACAGTACCCTCATTACAAATTTTTTCAAATGACTCCCCACAACAATGACCCAGATGATGAAGCCATAAATCTTTAATAACTTAAGACTCAAAACCAGTATTGGATGTTTCTTCACAATGCACTCTCACATATAGCTGTCCACAACAAGTTCATGTGCTAGTTGAGAAACATAAATCAAATTATCTATAAGATTTGGAACAATAAAGACATGATTGAAGTGAATAGGTCCAAAGGTAGACTCAACTATGACATAGCCCACAAGTTTGATGTCAATGGAGGAAGACTCAACTAGGACACAGAAGAGTACCAGGATCTCCATACACATGGTCGGCAACCCAGCTATCCACAATCAACGCTCCATCAGTAGGGGAAGTAATGGAAAGGGATTCCATAGAATTATTTAATGCTGCCACCGTATTTTCAGTGTTTGCCAAGGCAGCAATTTTATTTCGTTGGTTTATTTTATTGTCATTCTGGTATCTATCGAAGCAACTGCGGGCTGAATGTCCTCTTCTACATATTTGACAAGTAAATCTATTTCCATTAAGAGTAGGTAAAGGACCTCAACCAAAGCTATAGAAATTTCTACCACCATGCCCATTTCTGGAACCTTGACAACCACGACTTCTGCTATCTCCTCGAAATTATTGGGGTTTTGTGCAACATTGCTCCTATTAGTAAACAGGATGTCGTGGTATTCATTATTAGGAGGAGAACATTTTTCCCCTTTACAAAAAATGCCTCATGCAGTGACAACATAGGTTGAAGGTTGGCAAAAGAAGGAAGAGAATCCCTTATCATCAAGGATGTCACAAAAGTTTTATAATCTTCACCCAGCCCACGTAGCACAAATTGTCTCTTATCTTTATCTTCAACTGGCTGCTGAATACTGATGAGCTGATCACATATTCCTTTTATCTTGTTATAGAATTCCAACACTAGAATTTTCCCCTTCTTACAATCTTGAAGTTTAGATTTCAACTGCATAACACAAGCCTCAGATTCCTGAGAATAGGACTCATTGAGGGCTGTCCAAAGATCATATGCTACAGGTAAATTCACCACTTGAGCCAAAATTTCTTTAGACAAGGTTGAAGTTATCCAAGCAATAAGATTTTGGTCATTAGCAAGCCAATCTTCGTAGGCTGGGTTGACTACCAAACTGATCTCTCTCTTTTCATCTAAATTTGTATTTTCCTTAGTAATATATTATGGTAGTGGCTTAACAGATCCATCCAAGTGACCATAGAGACAGTGGGCCCCCGATGAAGGGAAAGACTCTCTTTCCAGACAATAAAGTCAGATTTAAGTTTCTCAAAGACATATTAAGGATTTGGGAATGAGAAAGAATTTGATTAATGAGGGGAATTGGAGTTCAATGAATATGCCATAGTAGGGAAACAGGCGAAAAATATAATAACATCAAATCTAGAAAAAGAAAAATAAGGAAAGATGATAGAAGAGGTGAATGGGAGCGACGAGGCCAGATCTAGAGAATGAGACCAGATCAAAAGAGAATAATGGAAGGATGATAGGAGACATCAAAAGACCAGATCTAGAGAGTAAGAGCAAGAAAGTACTTAGAAACAAAGTTCTTTTGGAGAGCAAGAAATAGTTTAGAGAAAAGGAGATCTAGAGAGAATCAATAAGATCTAGAGAAAAAGAGTAAGAAACGAGTTTTCTTGGGGAGCAAGGAATAGTATAGAAAAAGATCTAGAAAGCGTACGAAAGAACCAATTTGTAAAAAAAGATAGGACAAAGACTTTGTTCAAGGTAGAGAGAGATCAAAGAATAGGAAAAATGAAGAAACCTGGACAGGAGTATTTCAGCAATGGATGGATCGATTCTTCTCACCAAACCTGCTCTAATACCATTTTAATTTCGGTTGTGGTATTACAATAGAGCAGCAGATTTACAAAAATGCCCTTGTAGAAATACATATACCAAAAGAAAGGAAATACACAGAATATATATAAGAACAAAACAATATCACAAGTCTAACAAAAACTACCAGATCCCAATAGCTCTTGAACTAAAACATCATCCTCCCCACATTTTGGGACCTTCATACACCCAACCCAATGAAATCCCAACAGTGGCACATTAAAGAATCCCACAGTAGAAGGCAAAATTACGACTAGGGAAAAACTAGGAGCTCACAACTGAAAACCCCTTCTGCAAGGAAAAGGCGCCCATCCTCAAATTTCATTTAAAGTGACCCCCTTTGTAACCCATTCCTCACCCAATCCACATGACAAAATATGTCTAAAGAGGTAACCGGGTGCACTCATGCTGTGGTGGCAATTCTGAAATTATATTCATTACACATCATATTTGTAGTCATGTAAGTTATCGTATGGTTTTTGCTTTTGCTCCTTGCATATACCAGGCTTCACTATTTTACATAGTTATTTCATAGATTTCTGGCTACATCAAGATATGAACATCAAGGTTTTTCACAATTTCACTCTAGTGCAATTAGAATCTAGAGTCACATCCCCAATGTTCAAGGACTCGGCCAAGTTACTCGGACTAGGCCCCTAGCCGAGCTGAGTACTCGGAGATATTTAAAAAATAAGAAAAATCATAAAACTTATATTAAATTGTAAAATCAATGCATAAATATTTTATATGCAATTTGATTTTTTGATGATGATTTCTGAGTGTTACTTGACGTATACCCTATTCTGATATTTTCGTCGTTTTTGGAATTTTCAGAAACTGCTATAATTCAACTTTTGCTAAATCCATATTGTTATATATTTTTTCCAACTTATCTGAACTTCTAAAGTTATGCTTAGTTCAGTTTGATTTTCACTATTTTTATTTTATTTTTGACAATTTTTTTATTTGTTAGGGCTTTTCTTGCCCCGTACACTACTCGGGCAACTTGACTCGCCCCAGTTACTCGGCACGGGTAGAGCCCAAGTCCCTAGCTCGAGCCAAGTTTTTGAACCTTGGTCAGATCACATATGAACTAAAAGAATAAATAAGAAATAAAATTTGGAACATATCATCAGTTGATCAAAATTTACCAAGAACTCTAATGTAGGAGAACTTGAAGAAACGAAGAAAATTCAGCAAGAAGCACACAATTTTGGAGAAACCTTAGGGTCTACTCCCACCTAGGGCTCAATCCTTAGGCTTCTTTTACAAGAAGAAGTCTTTTTTTCTTAAGAGGAATACATGAATGACTCTCCAACCCATCCATGCCCTTATTTATATTGAATACTTATTGTTTTGGACAATATTTGTCCATAGAATTTAACTTTTGACCAAAAGATCCTAACTTAATATAACTCAAAATTAAACTCCCTAACTTTAATTAAAATAACTAACAAGTCCATAACCGGTCCAACAATGAAATAAATAAATAAATATCATCTACAATAGCTTTATAAACTAAAAAAACAAAAAAAACAAAAACTATTTCTTGCTCTTCTTGTTTTTCTTGGAAGCCCTCCAAGGGTTTTCATCCTTCATATGAGCAAAAATTAGGAGAAATCTGCCGCTTCCATAGAAGATACTCGTGGCTACTTGTGCTCTGATCTCCATCATTCTCCCCGAGTTGAGGAGAACTCTCCCTCGAGTTCACATCTTCATCTTCATTCACCTCCATACCAAGATACTCTGATAGAGCAGCAATGTTGAAGATGTTTGAAGCCTCCATGTGTGAAGGCAAAGCGACCTTGTAAGCATTGCTGCCCATCTTCTTCAAAATCTTGAATGGTCCTGCCTTGCGACCATTCAGCTTGCTGTATTTTCCCACAGGATGTTGTTCCTTCCTGAGATACGCCATTACCCAGTCTCCCACATTAAACTCCTTGAAATGGCAATGCTTGTTTGCTCCTTCCTTGTATTTGGATGTATTGGCTTCTAAACTAGCACGCACTTGTTCATGCAGTACTTTCATTTGTTCAACAATAGCATGACCCTCCCAATTGGCCTGAACAAGAACCAAGTCAAGTGAATGAGTAGGGTTTTTCCCATATACAACCTCGAAAGGACTCTTACCAAGTAGGTCTACTGCAAACACTACTATAGGCAAACTCAGCTTGAGGTAGTGTTAGGCCCCACTGTTTCTTCTTTTCCTTCACAATACTTCTCAAAAGATTGCCAAGAGTTACGGTTTACTACTTCAGTTTGGCCGTCTGTCTGCGGATGATAAGTTCTACTAAACTGTAACTGAGTGCCCAATTTCGTCCACAAAGTTCCCCAAACTGGCTGAGAAACTTTGTATCCCAAACAGAAGTTATCGTCTTTGGAACACCATGCAACCTCACCACCTCTTTGAAGTACAAGTTAGCAACATGTGTGGCATCCAGAGACTTCTTGCAAGGTATAAAATGAGCCATCTTTGAGAATCTATCCACCACCACAAATATAGAATCCATACCCCTTTGAGTCTTTGGAAGTCCCATAACAAAATACATGCTAACATCCTCCCAAGGTGCATTAGGAATAGGAAGTGGAGAATAAAGCCCGGTACTCTGTTGTTGCCCTTTTGCCAGTTGACAGGTGCGGCACCTCTCGAACCACATAACATCTCTCTTTAATTTTGGCTAGTAGTACTTAGACTCCACCAATACTATGGTTTTGTCTCGACCGAAATGTCCACCAAGACCTCCCCCATAAAGCTCTGCTATTAGGGTTTCTTTAAGGGAACCTGTCAGAATACAAAGACAGTTTCCTTTGAAGAGAAATCCATCTTGAATAAGAAAATCCCGAACAACTCCACTGCAACACTGGTCCCATATCTCCCTGAAGTTGTCATCATCTGCATAAAGATCCTTCATAAATTCAAACCCAGTAATAGTAGTTGTCATGGTAGTTAATAGAGCCGACCTTCTACTCAAAGCATATGCCACTCTGCTCTGACTACCTGCCTTATGTCAAATAACAAAAGTGAACTCCTGTAAATAGGCTACCCATTGAGCATGTCGCTGATTTAGTTTATGTTGCCCATTAATATACTTCAATGCTTCTGATCTGAGAACAAAATAAATTCCCTCTGAATCAGGTAATGCTGCCAATGCCTTAAGGCTTGAATAATAGCATAAAAATCCACATCGTAAGTAGAATAGTGTCAGCAAGTGTCAGTCAACTTCTCACTGGAGAAGGCAATAAGGCGACCTTGGCTTATCCCAACATGTGAAGCATCACAATCCAACTCAAAGACTCTATCAAAGTCTGTAAGGGCCAACACAGGTGCCTTAGCCATCTTCTGCATCACCAACTGAAAACTTTTCTCGGCTTCAGCAGTCCATACAAATCCCCCTTCTTCAGACAATCTGTGATAGGTGTTATGATCGAACTAAAGCCTTTGATAAACCCCTTATAAAAAGTAGCCAACCCATGAAAACTATGAACATCATGCATTGTAGTAGGAGTAGGCCAATCCTTGATACCTACTACCTTCCTTTGGTCAACCTTAATTCCCTCAGCTGAAGCAACATAGCCAAGAAAGATGAGGCTATCTGTCATGAATGAACACTTTTTACGATTCAAATACAATTGTTGTTCCCGTAGCAAATCAAACACCAATCGTAAGTGCACCAATGTTGTACATGAGACTATCATCAGAGTATACCACCACGAATTTCCCAATAAAAGGCTTGAACACTTGATTCATCACCCTCATAAAAGTACTGGGCGCATTGGAGAGGCCAAATGGCATCACCAACCACTCATAAAGGCCCTCTCGTGGTTTGAATGCAGTTTTCCACTCATCTCCACGTCAAATACTAATTTGAATATTAGATGGTACCCACTCTTCAAATCTATCTTTGAAAACACAGTAGCATCAAACAGCATAACTAACATATTATTTAGACGCAGAAATGGCAAGCGGTACTTGATTGTGATCTTGTTAATGGCCCTAGTATCCGCACACATGCGCCAAGTCCCATCCTTTTTAGCCATCAACAAGGCCAGGACAGCACAAGGGCTCATGCTCTCTCATAACCCCTTCTGTAGAAGCTCTGTGACCTATCTCTACAACTCATCATGCTCCTTTGGGCTCATTCTATATGCAGCCTTATTCGGTAGGCTAGACCCAGGAACAAGGTCTATGTGATGTTGGATGTCCCTCATGGGTGGTAAACCCTCTGATAGCTCATCTGGAGTGACATCACTATAGTCCCTCACTAAGGGCTTAATAGGCTGCTCCTCCACTTGGACCACTGCAAACACCATCCTCGACTCCTCCGATCCCTCCATAAACTGAGCCAAAGAAAGAAGGCTCGCACACCCTTCATCTGATTTGGATGTACTTTCCTTCTTAGACGGACCTAAAACCACTTTTATCCCATCTTTGATAAAGGAATAAGTGTTTTTAAATCAATCGTGTATGGCATGTTTATCATACTGCCTTGGTCTACCCAATAATAAATGACATACATCCATAGGCACAACATCGCCCCACACTCATCTTTATGATGTTTTCCAATAGAAAAAGAAACTAGACAGCATTTAGAAACTGTTACCTCATTTCCCCTTTAAAACCAAGCTATCTTGTATGGTTTTCAATGGCTCTCTATCTTCAATTTCAGCTTGTCTGCCATCTCCTGAGAAACAATATTTTCATAGCTGCCCCCATCAATGATACGATTGCAAACCGTCCCGTAGGTCGTTCATCGAGTGTGGAAAATATTAGTGCGCAACAAATCTGCCTCATCTACTACCTTGGGTGTTACCATGCTGCACCAGATCACGAAAGCCTCCGCATGGTCGCTAAAGGTTACTTCAGACTCATCTCCCTCAGGCTCTTCATCATAAATAAGGTCCCCATCAAAAGATGGTTTGTTGTCCTCCTCGTAAACCTCCTTAGCAAGGGCCACAAATTTTCTATTCGGACACTGAGAAGAGACATGTCCAATCCCCGAACACTTAAAGCATTTTAAGGTGCCGCTGTTTCAGCGATTTGGGGGACCAGAACCAGCCCCAACAGCCACAATTTTCTACTGTTTTGATGGACAAGCAGGCCCTCAGGCTCTCCATCATAAATAAGGTCCCCATCAAAAGATGGTTTGCTGTCGTCCTCGAAAACCTCCATAGCAAGGACCACAAATTTTCTATTCGGGCACTGCGAAGAGACATGTCCAATCCCCGAACACTTAAAGCATTTATGGTGCTGCTGTTTGGGCGATTTGGGCGACTAGAACCAGCCCCAACAGCCATAGTTTTCTACTGTTTTGAAGGACCAGCAGGCCGTGAGGACTGTCCACCCATTACATTTCCATCTATTCCCTTAAATTCACTTCCACGGCCACTTGGGCTACCCTGGCTTGCAAACCACCTTGATGATAGATGCCTTAGCTGAGCTTCAACTTTAACTGCGAGATTGAAAGCCTTATCGAGGATCCAAGACCATTGTAAAACCACTACATCTTGTATTATAGCTACTAGCTAAGGACTGTTCTTCCCTTTCAACCACATCACTGCGAGCCATCAACTCATAAAATTCATCGGTATATTCCTCTACATTCTTTTCACCTTGATGAAGATTATTCATCTTGTGATAGAGGAATTGCAAATAATTTTCAGACAAGTATTTTTCTTTTAATTTCTTTTTCATTTTCTCCATGTAGTAATTTTGGGCTTTCCCATCCTCTCTCTTCTAGCCTAAAGTTGTTCCCACCATGCCGAACCACCTTTTCTCAATTTTATGGTAATAATTTTTACCCTTTTATTTTTAAGTACCTCCTTATAATCAAAAACCCTTTCTACGATATTTAACCAATCTATAAACTCCTCGGTACTATCAAAATCAGGTATATCCACCATCAAATCGACATCCATAGAGAAACGCACCCCATGTCTAGGTCTCCGGTCGCTATCCTCATTTGTCGACTCCACATGCAGAGCATGATAGTGAAAAGGGTTGTATTCGAGATCCTCTTGGGCTGAAAGATTACCATCTTACCCATTATTGAGGGTTGCAAATTGTTGTGTCAGCAGCTGAACGTATCTTTCAAGTTCCTCAATTCTCTCATCTCTAGGATCACAGAGCAGATCCACGAAAATACCCATTTTACAGCCCCTTCTCGCTACCAAGGGTTCGCTGAAATCACAAACCATAGGCAATTAATCAACAAAGAGTAAGATCTAGATTGTTTTTTGGCAAACTTTTGCCAAAATCAGCAAACCAGAGACCCTAATTCAACTTTAGCCTCTTTGTTGTCGAGCTAGGGCACAAAAGGTCTTCGCTACAGCGCTGTTCCGTACATTGCTACAGTGCTTTCTATACATTGCTACAGTGCTTTTGTGTGGATCGAGGATCGTGGGCTCTTATACCACTTGATGCAGGAGAACTCGAAGAAACCAAGAAAAATTTGCAAGAAGCACACAATTTTGAAGAAACCCTAGGGTTTACTCGCACCTAGGGCTCAATCCTTAGGCTTCTTTTACAAGACAAAGTCTTTTTTTTCTTAAGAGAAATACATGTAGAAATTTTATGAAATAAATGTCATTTTATGAAAGAAGAAATTTTTTCTCTTGGCTTGATTTACAGTCATGTTTTTTCTCTCTTCTTGCTGATTTTACATGTTTAAAGTTCAGGAGAACGGTGGATTTAATTTCCCTGCATCAAGTGAAAAATCAACAAGAAGCACACAATTTTGGAGAAACCCTAGGGTTTATTCCCACCTAGGGCTCAATCCTTAGGCTTCTTTTACAAGACAAAATCTTTCTTTTCTTAAGAGGAATACATGAATGACTCTCCAGCCCATCCATGCCCTTATTTATATTGAAAAATTATTGTTTTGGACAATATTTGTCCATACAATTTAACTTTTGACCAAAAGGTCCTAACTTAAACATAACTTGAAATTAAACTCCTTAACTTTAATTAAAATAACTAAAAAGTCCCTAACTGGTCCAGCAATGAAATAAATAAATCTAAAATAGCCTTAAAAACTAAAAAAAACCAAAACTATTTCTTGCTCCACTTGTTCTTCTTAGAAGCCCTCCAAGGGTTTTCATCCTCCAAATATGAGTGAAAATTAGGAGGAATCTGTCGCTCCCATAGAAGATACTCGTGGTTACTTGTGCTCTGATCTCCATCACACTCATGAATCACAATCATCTGGTAAAAAGCGAGGACGAATCTTCAACTTTCAGAGCACAATTCATCTAAACTGAAGTGCCAAGCAATAGAAAGGGCATGCATGTAACTCATTTACTACACTCTAAACAAAAGAACTAGACATTGTTGTATTGTTGATGCAGATTTTGTTAAGAGACCAGTAAGTCAAAAGATATAATGTGACATATCATAGATGAAGATTTCAAGAGTAGCAAATTTAAGAAACCAAATATTAGACTACGGAAGAACTGAACACAGTTTAAATATCATCTCAAAAAGTTAGAACGAATGAGAACAGTAGCTTTGCACATCTATCGCTGGAAACAAATGAACATAATTTAAACAAACGTACCTGAGATTCATCCAAAAGCTTTATACTGGCCTCCAGTTCTCTCCTCAGTGAGACTATTTCCTCCATAGCAGCTTCTAATTTAGATTGAGTCTCATCGCACTCATTTGACTTGTCCGATAAAGCACTCTCAAGCACTACCACGAGGTCTTCCTTATTTTTTAGGAGTAAACCAGACTCCAGAGCCGTATTAGTTCTGCAAGGTATGGTGTTTAGAGGATCTTGCACAGTTTCTATCACCCTTTTTTCTTTCTCTTTACCAGATCCACAATCTATATGTTGCTCGTCTCTTTGAGGCTCCAACATAGATGCATCCAAAGAGTTGGGTACAGGTTCAACTGGTTGCAAATGGATGCCCAAAAGATCCGTCATGCTTTCATCTAAACCTTCCTGGTCTTTACCACTCATCTCTACAGTTGAATGTTCTTCTTTGGGATCCAAGGCTGCCGGTGAAGAAGAAACCTCATCCATAGGCTCAGGAGGAACATAAGGTGCATGTACCTCAGCATCCCCACATACCTCAGATTTGCAATCTTCAGTCTTCAAAGCTGAAAGGGCAGAGACTGAAACTTCCTTACCACCTGATGAGATCTTTTGCTGCTGCATATACTGATCAGACAACCTTTGCTCCAACTCCTGTATACGTTTTTCATAAGTAATACACTGCATCTGCTTCACCTTGAGCATGTCTTGGAAGTGTTTACAATATTCATCCTTCAGGCGCAACGCTTCGGCAGTCCTCTCCGCATTCTCCTTCAGAATACTATCAAGCTTACTATCGTCAAACGTATCGTAATCAATGTCAGTGCCATAAGAGCAAACTAAAGCTAAAGCCGAAGCAAGTTCTGCTTTCAACCGAGCATTCTCAACTTCCAATTTGCTTGTTCCCGCAATCTCAATAGACTCAGATTCATCGAAGAGCTCTTCATGTGCATCTTTGCCATCAATAGTTGAAGGACTTTCCTCAACTTCTAATGAATTGCAGCTCCCATATGAACCAGAAAATGATCCCTTAGTGGAGGATATAGGCTTATCAACTTTCACTGACAATCCAACCAATGACTCGGGAGCATAACGGTCTATGTCTGTTATATCAATGTCCAGCAAATTTGTATCAAAGGGGGTTATGTTAACATCACATTGACTTGGAGAATCAAAGAGACCCATGGATGCTAAAATATCACGAGGTATACAAACACTCTGCACCTTCAAGAATTCCTCTCTCCGCCTAACCTCGTCTTCCCTCTTCCTAGCAAGCTTTTCTGCCATCTGCCCAGCTTGACCCATGTAAAGTTTCATTGAAGCCTTCCTCCTCACCACTTCAGCGAGGCAAACTCGATAAGCGGGTCCAATCCTTCGAAGCAATCTCAGATCTGCAAAGCTACCATCTTGTCGAGTCATTGCTTCTTTGAAAGCTGGAAGCTGCATGCGAATATCCCTGGTACAAGACTGAAGATGTGCAACAGTCTGCATATTACGATGCACAAACAAATTCATTTCATCCTTTTTGATCTTGCAAAAGTCTAGTAGCTTTTTATTTTCACGATGGCATGCATGCATCCTGGGAAGGTGATTTTTCTCATGGACATTATACATTCGACCAAGGGCTGAAACGGCATCAGAGGCAGACACTTGGGAACTTACACAGTCATCCACCAGCTTCTTCACAGTGTTGACATCTTTGCTGTGGCATACAAGAGTAACAATCAGCATAATGCTTTAAAAAATAAATTATACTGATAAAAGAAAATCAAATCCCAACAAAAGATGCAACTAGGTTTTCAGAAAAGAAAAAACAAGGAAGAGTAAAAAAATTTGAAACTGTGGCATAGTGAAGAAAAAATTGTGAAGTAAATCCAAGCAAGGCTATACAAGATACCCAGACAATAATAAATGAGCATGAACCCGAGACTTGAAGTTTTGAGATGTATAGACGAAGGAATTTCATGCAGTCATATTCCTCTGTGTGCGTGTGTATGGGGATAAATGCAAAATTAAAGCACTTGCAGAATTGGAAAGTCCAGCGAGAGTAAGGACATTTCACCCAATAACAAGCCTTCCACAAAAGTGGAAAATAAATCAAGAAACATGCAGCATACAGAAGAATATTAGCTAAATGATGAAGACAGATTATTAATCAAGGAACGCATTTTTGTTAGTCCCTATTGTGGAAAATAAATCACATAAAACAGGCACCATACAGTAGAATACAAGTCAAATGATGAAGACAGATTATTAATCAAGGATAGCATTTTTGTTAGTCCCATTACATTGAGTTTTTAAAACAACCAAAATGTAGACGTGTTTCTTATGGTGCCTCCTTGTAAGTCTACTGGTACTCAATTGCCCATCAACAGGTTTGGGTGTTGTGGCATCACTGGGTCTCATCGACCTCTTCTAGGTTCAATATTTTCAACTCATGAGCCAAAATCCATCTTAGAACGTGGCCTTTTTCTATTAGATAAGTGTGAAACCTGATTCCCAACCATGCTGGTAGGAAGCAGTGACAAAAATGGACAAGAGAATTAGTATCACTCTGTCATCAAAAGCAAAATGTTGGTTACAGGTGGATGTAAAATTGAACTCAAAAGACCAACCACAAGAATAGACAGAGGTTCAATGAGAAGAAGAATGTCTTTTTCACCAGCATTCTCAGGGCACCTGCAGCAATTGCTAAAGAAAATTCCATGCAGGTTGGGTGAGATGGAAGAACCATACCACTAAAGCTCCAAAGCGTGTAAGTTTGGCCTTCTAAGATTGTGTTTCATTTGATAAAAAGAATCAGAACACAGAGTTGAGACTGTCTTTTGGCTTTTGGTAAGTATTGAGATTCCAGGTTATTCATAAGATGCTCTGTAAACTTGCTTGGCAGGTGAAACTCGAGGTGGATTAACATCCAGACCATCTGGGTTAGGAAAACAATTTTTTACTAAAATAGGTGATCTAGTGATAATTTACAATCCGACATATTACACTCTCTAATAGTCAATGATAAGTACCAAAAACGACATCACTCCATTATTTGATAAATACTATTGTCTAAATACCTTTTAAATGTATTAAGTATTATTCTTTAGCATTATTGCCGTTTAAATGTATTATGTAAGTATTATTCTTTAGTATTATTTAAGCAATACCAGAAACTACTATATTGTTTAAATAGTATTCCAAAGTAGACCATGTACACTATGTATTCATAATGTACACTGTCACTATGCATACTTATGACTTTTAACTTCTAAATATTTATTTGAAATCTAGAACACAGAGGTTATAGTATATATGAAGGTTTTGCAAGCCACCCATTCATGAACATGTACCATATGGCTTTCATAGCTATGAAAAGTTAGAAAGCTGTACACTATGTATACCATATCACTTTTAAGTATTATTCCTAGGCTCCTTATAGCAATGCATAATCTATCATATTTTTGTAATCTAACAAGGTTTGGATATGAATTCCTATAAAAGGTTATCAACTTGATCTAATATCTATGTATAGAGAGTGGCACTTTAATGATTTATTTATGAATAGAAGAACTTCAATGTTGATAAACCATTCCCATGCATGCATAATTTCTCTCTTTTAGCACAATTTTAAATAATAAGTTAACTTTAAACTTTGCAATTTTCACTCACACAATTAGAACATAAGTTACTAGAGAGATTGTCAACTCTTATATTTCTGTTATTTAATAAAAAAATATTTCAGTTGTGGAAATAAATTATTATATCGCTGATTTAGAAGTTTGCCCAAGCAAGTGCTTGCAAGGATGCCTCACTGTATAGAATCCCAGAATTTTCAGCCAATCCTCCCCTAGCTCTCCTTCTCAAATCCCTAATTGAACTCTGCTTTGGCAACTAAATCCAAAAACTTTGGACCCCTCTTCCTATACCCTCAAGTAAGCTTACTCAAACAATCTTTCATAGCAGCTACTTTTCGAAGCACATAGTTTGCAGAGAGGTTCTAAACCTGGTAGCCAATCATACAATGAAGATAAAACATGAAAATTAATCATTACAATACAACTCCCCCACTCATACTTTACAAATGAGAGTCAGCTGCTCAGTGCTGACCAAAAACATAAATTTGGCTTCAATATCAATACAATAACCTATTGCCCGCTTAAATGCCACCCTTTTGCTTCATCTTCTCACTTGTAATCATCTTCTATCTCAATTGTAATTTCAACCTGTATAAACTGTACAATAATATAATCCCTCCACACCCTAGACTCAATGTCATCAACATATTCACTTTTCTTGGGTCACTATGATCATTAGCAAAAATTTCAATTCTATGACTCTTAGTAATGCACAACTCCTAGACTGGGTTATTTCTAGGAATTTCAATACATAGGAGTATGCTTACTTTGGAAACAGAACATGCAATTCTTTTGGCATTGTATTCACGCTTTTAATGAATTGGAATGGATTCTTCCTCTACGCATTTCCTTTCTTTGATTCTTAACTTCATGAAATAGGAGCGATGTTCAAACATTGGGAGTATGCAATTTGGGGAATTGGTGTATGGGCTTTAGGGGTTTGCATAGGTAGCTTTCTCCACCCATGAGCAGGGGAAGACCCTGGTTAATTTGACAAATAAGTTGGGCTTCCATTTTTAACAGAAAGAAAGCTTACTAATAAAGTTTATGAGGGTTTTATTTCAGTGAAGGAACTCCTTCATACTTTTTGGCTTTGTTTCATTTCCTTGTTGAACTCTTTCTTTCATTTGACTTCTATTTCCTGTAACCATTGACAGTAACTGATTTTATATAGAGAAAAGTTTCACTTTATTGTTAGTTAATACATCAAATCAAGGCTTAAAAAACGGATCCGTGACCTAGATCAGCCACCTTGAAAACAGGGTCAGATCGGTGGATCGAAGAATAGGCCGGATCAGCCAGTTTCGTCCTTAAAAATATTTCAAAAAATTACTAAATTTCTTTAAAATCTAGGTTTTTTGGACTTCCAAAACAAAACAAAACAAAAAAACCTGCCACCATAGTATGGTTTTTCATTATTTTAACAAAAATATGTAAATACTGAGAACATTTATCATGCCTAAGTGTTTGTTATCCATTACATTCATTTTATAGTCAAATAGAGAATAAAAAAAAAAAAATTGTTCTGGGAACGGAGAAAAGATAAAACTCATCATCATCAGAGCCTTTTCCGAACTATTTGGGGTCAGCTACACAAATCATAGTCCGCCATTCTGCTCTACAAGAGTCATACCCTAAGTGAGGCCATAACTCGTCACATCTTTTCTCACTACTTCCAACCATGTCCTTTTGGGCCTACCTTTTAACCTTTTTGAGCCTTCCACTTGAATCAACTCGCACCTCCTAACAGGTGTTGTACTGAGTCTACGGTGCACATGCCTAGCTCACCTAAGTCTACTTTCTCTCATCTTATCACCTATTGGAGCCACACCTAAGTTATCGCGAATGTATTTATTTCAAGTTCTACTCCTTGTATTGCTACTCATCCATCATCTGAACATCCTCATCTCAGTTACACTCATCCTATGGATATGTTATTTCTTGATCGCCTAACATTCTGCCCTACAAAGCAAAGCTGGTCTCACACTTGTCCTATAGAATTTGCCCTTCAGCTTCATTAGTATGCGGCAATCACATAAAACTCCGGTCGCACATCTCCACCTCGCCCACCCAACCCTAATCCTATTTATGACATCTTCCTCAATCTCTATGTTTTCCTAGAATATCGACCCAAGATATCAAAAATTCGCTCTTTTTGGTATTTCTTGGCCGTCAATCTTAACTACTTCCTCGTCTCTACTCCTATTATTACTAGCTTGCATTCCACATACTCTGTCTTAATCCAACTAATTTTAAAACTTTTAGATTCTAGAGCATCCTCCAAAGTTCTAACTTTGTGTTGACGTTGCTTCGGGTCACATCGATCAAAATTATGCCATCCACGAACAACATACACCACGGTACCTCGTCTTGAAGTTTCCTAAGTAAGTTGTCCATAACTAAGAAAAAGAGGTACTGTCAGTGAAAACTCATTGGAGAAAAGATTAAACTACGATAGAAAAATAGTCAATTTATAAGAAAACAATAATATTTTTTGGAATGGAAAAAGGATTGAAGAGAACGTAAGGGAAGAAATATTTTATGAATATGGACGAAAATATTTGGTATAGATAAAACATTTATTTGGCTAAATTCGGGTATCAAATTAGTTGCAGAAATAAAATAAGGATTTATTTAATTAAGAAGTCTAAGTCTAAGGTGGAAGATGAATAGTATAATAATAAAATGATTAAATAAAATAAATATATGGTATATAGTTGTGATATTTCTTTGAAGGAAAAGCTTGAAGAAGGGAAGAGAGGGGAAAGCTTTGAATCTAGAGAGAGAAACGTATTATGGCACAGGTTTTTTGAAGGAAATGCTTGAATGAATTTAGCGAGATCGCCTACTTTTATTGTTTCTCATCAATATTTATTGTACGCCTTAGGTGTCGTCTAGTAATCCAAATAAGTCACTAGATTCATGGGATTTGGTACGCTATACAAATAAAATCAATGATACTGATACTCAACTTACAACTTATTGATTTGAACCCATATTAGTGGAAAAGTTGCCCCAAAGGGAAAGCAAAGAAAAATTAACAATCCCAATAGTCATAATTAATCCATCAAACCAACATCAAAGAATGCATAATAGGAACTATTTTCAGCATCCCACATCCAGAGTTTCTAATTTATGAAATTATCTAATTGAAATGGAGATGTGCAACCAGAATTTTATGTGATCCCCGCATACCAATGAAGCTGAAGGGCAAGTTCTATAGGACAACTGTGAGACCACCTTTGCACTATAGAGTGAAATATTGGCCAGTCAAAAAACAATATACCCATAGAATGAGTGTAGCGAAAATGAGGATTTTGAGATGAATGAGTGGAAATACAAGGGATAGAATTCGAAATGAATACATTCAAAAAAATTTAGTTGTGGCACCAATAGGCGATAAGATGAGAGAAAGTAGATTTAGTTGGGTTGGCAATGTGTGGCGCAAACCCAGTACAGCACCTGTTAGGAGGTGCGAGTTAGTTCAAATGGAAGGCCCAAAAAGGGCAAGGGATATGCTCAAAAAGACATGGTTGGAAGTAGTGAGAAAACATATGGGAACTTATGGCCACACTGAGGGTAGAATGGCGGATCAGAAGTCATGTAGCCGACCCCACTTAATTGGGAAAAGTCTTTGACAATGATGATGATGATTTAATTCAATATCCATGAAATAATACATCTCGAAGTTCCATCAACTTATTCGAAAGAAAGAAAGGTTGACTAGTGAGCACATGCAGAGTGAGATTAGAACAACCATGGGGAGCCAAGGGGAGCCAAGGGGTGGAGTTGGACAGTTTTGAAAGCCACATGAAAGAAAAGATTATATGCACAAAAAATAATGCAAAACTAAAAGAAAGAAAGTGAACGCTATTAATGGACAAAGAGTTCCAGTAACAAATTTGAAAGGAAGAGAGATCATTAATAAATTACTAATAAATTACTACTCTCTCTCTCTCTCTCTCTCTCTCTCTCTCTCTCACACACACACACACACACACCCTTGCTCATGCTCAGAAATCCAGTGAAAGGGAACTTGGAAAATCCAAATCCTAGAAAATATAAAAAGCCGCAAAGATAACTTGCCAAAGCTAGAGAGCTTCTTCAAACCCTAGATAAAGAAAAAGCTCTGATTCATTACTAGATTGAGAATCATTTCAACTATGGTGTGGTTTAGAAAGGAAAGGTTTGCAGAAAAGGTGAAGGGATGCATCTGGGCATTTGGCAAGAGACCACAATGTAGTTCCATGAGTTTATGAAAAAGCACTGGTGGAAGGAGGACCATGAGTATGAGGGTTATAAGCATTCATCACCTGGAATGATCTGATAAATATCCCTTTGCAAGGAGCCTAGTATAAATGGCCCAATCACAGGGAACTAATCAAGCTAGCGCACTCTGTTTTTAAGAGAAACTAATCAAGATTTGAAAGGGAAATGGTAGTGGAGGTTCAGTCAGCCATCATCTGAGGTGAACTATTGACAAATAATGTCGTTGCCTTTAAAACAAACGATTGGCGAATTTGGAACAAAAGTGAGCAGTATGACGAGCAAAGAAGCAACGTCCAGTGTTTGGAAAGTAGTCACTCAAGTTAAGAACACCTTTTTTACAAATACAAATGCAAGTGGGTACAAGGGACAATGGCGCATGTTTTGGAGAAAAGTAACTTCTCAAAGAGACTATCTGTGCAGTCTACCCATCCCTCTTTACATTGGCAATTGAAGTAGATGAAACTGTACCATGTGTTGTTCAAGGCTCCAGACCTCATGTTGTTTAGATTTCTCAAAGAAAAGGAGAATGTGGCCTTTACTGATTTGGTAAACGCATTGTATTCTTCTTCTACGGGTCAGGAAGGAAGGATTGATTGCTTTGGATCCCATATGTTAAAGGAAAAGTCTAGGTGAATCAGTTTTATAAGGTGCTTACATGGAACTCCACCCATGTATCAATTGCTCGTGAAGTGTGGGATTCACCTACCCCCCCAAGACCCAAGTCTTGGGTGGTTAGTTGTCCTTGATAAAGTCCTAAACACTGTTCATCTTAGAACTAGAGGGGTTACAGTGCCCAACAGATGCGGAATGTGGTGCTGAAGCCGAATTAGTAAGTCATCTATTTTTATATTGGAACGTGGCTCTCAAGGTATGGCCCTGTGTTTTAAAAACTTTTAAATATTCAGAGGGTTGTGCTTGAAAATATTGGAGAAACATTTATCTAGTGCCATATTTTGACACCTGCTCAAACTTCAACGGTGGCCCATTCTAAAAAAGACTAGAGATCCCTTCCATATTTCCCTAGGGTTAGTCAGTTGCATCCGTGCATGGCAAGGACGGTATGTTGAGTGTTACATGCTGCTCAGCATATATAGTAAATATAGTCCGGCAGCAATGCTTCTTTCAATGCCCCTTGTTATCTTCGTCAACTGATGGAACCGGCCCTTTTTTCCTTATATGTTTGGATCACTCTAGTGAATCCTTTCTTCCACCTTTATCTTTATGCTCCGACAAATTAAAAGATTCATTTTTTTTGGATAATTAAAAGAGTCCTTTTCTCATTAAAGACACTCCGGCAAATGAGAGAAGTTCTCTTCCCTTTATACCTCAAAGATATGTTATCAACTACTAAAACACTATCGCTAATATTACCTAGACCTATGACCATTCAAAGAATAAGTCATGAAGCCTAATTACAAGCACTCTTAGATGCTTAAAAAGAAATTGAGTCAAAGATACCAACTTTCACATAAGTTCCGATGAAATACTTGAAAGGAATACTTTTCACTAGGAGACCTTTATCAACACGTGAGGCGTCAAGCTTACATCGAACTTCAGAATTGATAGATGAGATCCCACTTCAACTTATCTGGATGATACGTGGCCCTATGAGGAGCATTATTTGTTGATGAATGACACATGTCAAGACATAATCTCCATAAGACCAACTACCACAATACACACCACGACAGACACAATTACTAGGCACGATCATATAACTGCCTGATATAAACATCTATAAAATAAGGAAGCATGAAACAACATGCAGAAACAACAGAACAGAGGAGACAAGGCATGAGGATCTCACAAGTGCAGTAGATGAGATGCTAACCACGTGTTAGTATCTAGTACATGTCGGAGTATCTAATACGCAAAGCCAAAATGTGAGTACTTCCCAACACATCCGCACAGCTGATATGTTTAACAATATTACATGTAATAACTTCCTATATTTGAACATATACCACCGAGCGTCGTGGTGGTAGAAGTCATGGCTTAGTTAAATGGCCCACCTAAGAGGTCGTGGGATCAAATCCCGTCAGCCGCTTATTTGTCATGTCGATTTTAAATACCATTGGTTATATATAAACTTATGCACACTTGTTGCTACTATATCAAAGTGGCTTTTCGCTAGCGCGGTGATTCATGCATAAGATCTCCTAGGTTCAAGCCTTGCAATGGTAAGGGATGGCATTTGTACTTTTATTATAATAAAAAACTCAAAATAAAAATTTTAAAAAAATTCATTCGTTGACAGGGTCCACGGATGCCTTGGGCTTGGAACCGACAATCCAGAAAATTTAAAAAATAAAATAAAGCTCTAATCAAGGATATAGACCTTGCAGGGCAGGGTGTTTGTGCCTTTCTTGAGTCATAATGCTTGTTAATGTAATACAGAAATCAACAAACAACCATGCAGAATGACTCTTATGGCTATTACATGGTCGATATAGTTAGAGAGGAATGGTAGGCTCTTTGAGGTTAGAGGAACATTAAATTGAATAGTTAATTGGTAAGACAAGGGTAACTATTATTCCTTGGGCAAGGGTAAATAAAGTATTTTGGGGTGGTTCTATATCAGACTTTCAAATTTACTCCGATGGAAGATCAATCAGCAATCCAGCCAAGGAAGGTATCAGAAGGGTTGTTCGAGATCATGAAGGTAAACACTTATGATATTGTCAGGGCCATTACGCTTGTAATCAATCAAGTGAGGAGGAAGCACGAGCTCCCTTTGATGGTTGAGAGCCATGAGGCCAAGTTGGAGTTCAATTGTAATAGAGGGGGATTTGGAGAATGAAATCCGAAGAACCAGTAACGATACAGAATATCCTTGGAGACATGCAATCATATTTGAGGAAAATTTTTGACATTGTTAGCAGAATCAGGATGTCTTCTATTCATGTATGAAGAAAGGGTGATGAGCAGGTTGGCAAGGGAAGGTGTAACCAAAACCTCTTTGGTAGTTTTATAGTATTGATCGTCTGTATTTATTTACTGGAAGAGCGACATTTTGTTGAAGAAATTACACATGTAAACCCATTTTTTGATTCATGGAAATAGAGTTGAACACTTATTTAAGAGGAAAATTTTATGTTCTTCCCAGACTAAGAGACCTCATATCTCAAAAATCCTCCCTATGACCAGACTAGCAATAAACATATCCAAACCAATGCCAATCAATTAAGTGGTTCAAAACAAAAAGATAAGGAAGAAGGTAAGAAACCAACCTCAGCGACTGCATTATACTCGTTTGCTCATCAAGATACTGCTGATACTCCTTAATCATAAGCTCCACATCTCTAATCCCAACCGGAGCTTTCATTGAGAACAATCTATCAACCCCTTGAGCCAAGTCATTATACATCCCCTTGAGATGCGACACCTTCACTTGAAATTGCCTGTGAGACACAGCACAATTGCTTGCCAATTTTCGCAAGTTATCTTCACATATAAAATCAAGCAAGCACCTTAGGGACCCAGTTTGTAAAGCAGGATGAAGCTTAATAGACCGCAGCTTCTCAATATCCTTATCAAAATTCAAGAGAAGATCAGAATGGTGACGATGTTGCCGAGAGAAGTGTTTCATAAATTCCACATAAGTCTGGTTTATCATTCGATAATAGTGATCCATGTTTCCTCGAGCTGTCTCGAAAGCCCTTTCCTGAACCTTTTGCTGTCTGAGAAGCCTTTTACAGGCCTCAAATTTCGATTGGGTGGATACATAAATGGCGTGGCCTCTCTGAAAATGATATCGGAACTGTCTCTCATAAGAGGAGAGAGCTTTAAGCGCAGGGTCCACAGCATCGTCCAGCGGGTGGGGGTCTTGCAAAGAAGAAGGTGAGGGGAGTTCAGTGGGTTCTAGAAAATTAATTTCTTCTGGAGAAGGGAGAGGGCAGTCAGGTATAAGTCTGGCTCGATTGTAAAGAAAAACATCTCGGCCATTGCCGAGGAGCTTGTAGAAAGATAAGGGCCTGTGAGATTCCAGCTTCATGTCTCCACAAAGCAACAACTGGTCATTGAATTGGATTTGGCATAGGGTTTCTAAGCATCTCTGAACTGCGTCAACAGAGTCTTCTTCAGTGCAGTTGAGCTCGAAACTATGCCCATTCTCTGCAACATGAACTATGAGCCCTGCAGGTGGCCTTGATTCCACTGTCTCAATGCAACTCATCGTGAACCCAAATCAATAATTTGCACAATTTGTGAATCAATTTGCCGAATTTGAAGACAATCTGAGTTATTATACTGAGGAAGGGAAGAGATTGAAGGGTTTTATGCAAAAGGAAAATTTCAACACACTGAGCAAAACCCAAATTCACAAAAAAGATCAGAACCCCCTTTGATCTGCTTTGATATAAACCAGTTCAGAACACCTCAAAGACGATAGAAAAAAAACCAATAACTTTACTTGCAAGAAAGCCCTACAAAGCCGAATTCTCTCCCTCCCATTCTTCTTCCTTGGAGAAAAATAGATTTCCCAAACACCAAAAAACAGCGAGAGAGAGATTGCTTGAGCCCGCAAGGCAATTTCACACAAGCAAACGTTTTCAAAACACCCTAAAGGAATGAATTATAAAATTAGAGAGGGAGAGAGAGAGAGAGAGAGAGAGAGAGACTGTAAGGAAGAATAGACAATGATTTCACACAAGCAAACGTTTTGAACACACCCTAAAGGAACGAATTATAAAATTAGAGAGAGAGAGGACTGCAAGGAAGAAAATACAATGATGAGAAGCTCCTGCAAACAAACAGAAACAGTAAATGATGAGAAGCTCCTGCACACAAAAGAAACAGGAAAAGAAGAGAGAAGAAGAATGTACGGAGAAACTTCTGCACCAAGCAAAGCGAGCAGAGCTCCCCCCTTGGAAGAGTTCGGAACCAATTTGGGCTATCCAACGGCCCCTTTTAATTAATTCTCCTCTTTCCTACAATGTATGAACAACCTCATTTTATATATACCAAAAAAAAATTTATTTCCTGCTTCCGCGGTAGTATATTATCTATCTACTCCCTTGGAATATCTTTTAGATGGGAAATTGGCAACCAACCTAAAGAGAAAAACAAAATGACTCTCACTCCCTATGTGCCAAAAAAACAGCATCCCAAGATTGCAGTGGAGCCGTCTAATTTTTAGGGCGAATGATCTAGATTTCAAGAATAGGTGTGGTAACAGGCCCGGTTCGATTTGAAATCAATTTTTATATTAAAAAATATATATTTAACTCAAAATATAAAGATATGAACTACCTGAAGCTAGAGCCGAACCCGGATCTGAAGCGGCTAGGACTCGAACCCCAATTGAGTCCAAGTTATTGGACCTGGACTCAACCTATCATGTCCAACCCTGGGACCCATACTTGGACTTGGGTCTACCTATCAAGTCTCAGGTCCAAGGGTCCCTATTAATCAAGAACCCAAAATTGAAATTTTCGTTTAAAAAACTTAGTAATAATTAAATGAATCCCAAAATTTCAAATAAAAACAAAAAAATCTTAAGTTTGTGCTTTGCTTGAGGAGTAAATATATAATATCCTCCCAAGGGAGCATACATGCTCCAAAAAAGATAAAATAGAAGCACCTTTCTTTTCTTTGTCATATGCGACTTACCCTGTAATCTCACAACTCGAGCTAAGAATTTTTTTTTTCCTGTGACTCTATTCTTGAGGCTCAAATCCCCACTTACCTTCTTTTTTTTCTTTTTTCTTTTTTTTTTCTTTTTTTTTTTTTTGGTAAAACCTTTGAATTTTTTTTTTTCCTATGACTTCTTTTTTTTCTTTTTTCTTTTTTTTTTCTTTTTTCTTTTTTTTGGTAAAAGCTTTGAATTTTTTTTTTTCCCATGATTCCATTCTAGAGGCTCAAATCCCCACTAACTTAACTTCTTCTTTTTTCTTTCTTTTTTTTTTTTTGGCTTTATTTCCAGTTTTTCAAGTTTGGTAAAATTCTCTGCTCCCGCAATTATATATATGTATATTACTCAAAAGATTTTCCATCTGAAATTTTGATATTAACGATTAATTTAGGCAAAAAATAGGAAATTTTTGCTGACATCCCCCAATTTTTTCAGAATTAAAATATATCTCATACATGTTATAATTTATGCTCATATTCATTTTTTTTGTATTTTTTATTTTTTCAAAATTTTATTATTTCAAACTTTCAACATCCGAACCAAATAATTTGTTTGAAAATTAAAATTTCAAACTAATTCTTTTGTTAACCAATCGGTTTGGATTTTGAAAATCCGAGTGGAGTTATTTGAGTTTTGGATTTGTAATTTCAAAATTCAAAACCCTCCTCACCAACTTAACTCAATCGCTTCTCCCTCTATCAAATAAGTCCTTCCGAATCTGTTGGTTCACATAAAACAAGTTCAAATTTTCAATTTCCGAACCAATTTGTTAGTAGTTTTGTTTCAGATTTTGGATATGAACTAATGATATTTTGGGAAAAAAAAACCGTAAAGTTGAGACGCGCATAATTTGGAATATATGGCGTAGATTTTTAATTCCGAAAAAGAAGGAACATAAGCATAAATGTCTAAACAAACTCAAATTTTGAGCTCAGATCGAAAAAGTCACAATTCAAGAGTGTAAAAACCACTCTATTTTACACGAGAGAATGACTGGAACAACACACCCGCAGTAACATAGAATCTTTTGACTTGACTTTGCATGCATGAGATGTTTCATGAGTAATACTCGGAAAATTTGTTATAAAATAAAAAACAAACTTTAAGGGAAATTTATAAATAACCTCAAAGAATAGATTTTTTTATGCAACTGACTCGCAACCAAATTTTTTCTTTTCACTGTTTACCCAAAAATATACTTTCCTAATAAATACCTCAAGTAAAAAAAATACACTTTTTTTTGAAAAAAATACCCTTTTGTGTACATAAAAAAATAATTTTGGACGGACATTCACGTGGGCTTACGCACAGTTCCAAAAGCTACAAGGGCTTCTGTATTGCCATGTACCAATTGTCGGACCTTGTTAAACTAAAAAAAGTGACGGACAACTATTTGATATTGTCGAACCGCACTTTGGACCTATTGTCGGACCACGTTGGCCTATTGTCGGTATGCTCTTTGGTAATGCCGGACTGCATGGACCTATTACAGGACCATTCTTTATTAGTGCCAGATTACTTTGGGATATTGCAAGACCGCTTGTTTATACTGACAGACGGCCTTTTTGTGTGTTATGAGAAAAGTTAAGTACTCGGTGTTAGAAGTTTGGTCTTAAAACCTATAACTTTTTGGCTTGGGGTATTTTGCTAAAAAAATTTGTTTTGAGATAAATATTATAAAAAAAAAAAAAATTGATTGGTTAGACCATGAAGAAAGTTGAGTCAAGAGTGGTTTTTGTAATTTTCCCTCAACTTAAGTCACTTGCATAATGCCACGAACATATGGGGTAGCGGCCTTTCGTTTTCCTCCATTTACTTTTTGCATAGAAAAGTAGCTTCCTCCACATAAATAATTTCTCACATCATTTATTCTACTCTTAATATATGCATCAAATTAATTATTCAACACGAACTCCACCCCCCCCCCCCCCCCCCCTCCGCCGCCCCCCCAAAAGAAGTAGTTACCCCTAAAATAAGCTCATTAAATGTTATCTCAACTAGTTACCCCTACAACAAGTTTATTAACATGTTTTAGAGATGGAAATGTATACAATGAGATCATTTACTTTAGGGGTGAGGTTTGTATAAGGTGTGAACCTTATACTAATGAAATAAGGTGCATCTCAAAACTACGTTGAAAATGCAGTTTTGGTGCCGCAAAGCCTTGCGATTATATGAAAATCTATTGTGGCACTCAATTATGAAATTTAAACTTCTAGAAATAGTGATGATCAAGTAGATCTATGCACACTTAAAAATCTTGAAAACAGATGGTCCAGATAATGTGTTAGAGGACGAACTATTTTTAGAACGAGAAACCCCTACTTTTTCATGTTTATGAATCTCGAGGTTGAGATATCGATTTGAATGTTTTCCAGCATAGGAACAACCTTCTCTAGAAGGTTTTTTAGATGCACTTTACCTGTATAGTATAAGGTTGACACCTTATATAAACTTTTTTCTTACTTTAGATACGGCTACAATCATTATTGACATTTGGAAATGAAACCAAGTGCATGATGATGTGTCGTTGATTAAGGCACATAGTCCAAAAGAAATTTTTTTGAATGTTGTGACATACTGCAATCTATTGGATTTCACATCGGATGGCTGAAAATGATTGTGACATCTTTTTACAAAACATAAATATTCTCAGAGTATACAATCCTTTTACAAATTTGTAAGCTGTTATTTTTAACCAGGAACGATGTACAAAAGATTGCATTAAAATGGAGATGATAAAAATAGTTTTAGGGGGCTAGTTCTCCGTGGTTCATAAGGTGGAGATATTAAAGAATTTCTTACCACGTAATTTGTTATATGTGATAGACATGTAAGCTTTTCTAAAATTTAAGTGACCAAAGTAGTTTTATTATTATTATTATTATCAAAAAAAGTTGTCACAGTCCCCAAAGCCACTGTTATGATAACCAAATCGGTTGTCGAACTGGTGAAGGGTCTAGTCTAGTTAAAATCAAATTGACCATTGGTAAAATTAGTGGAGCTTCAATTTTAATAAAAATAAAGCAAGAATAAATCATACTTAAAATTGAATTATGTATAATAAAATAGTTCGCAACTGTCTTTAGTTGGTTTCAAAGTTGGCTGATGTAAACTGATCAAATACTAGATTTGAGCAGTTTGTTAACAAAAACCAATTGTTTTTTAAACCAGAGTGACCAAAGGCATTGGTCAAGTGTCTAACCTGGAAAGGTCTAGTCTGGTCTAAATAACATGCCAAGACAACCTTCAATAGAGTGGAAAGACTTTTTAAGCACACAATTATGCATAAACTAATGAATCTGGTTTGAAATGATCATTCGGCCAATGAATCCAATTTGAGAAGCAGGATTGGCAAGGCAAATCGGTTGTTTGAAAAACTAATGCGAATTTGGCGAATCAGCGATCCAATCCTGTGAATCGGCTGGCCTAAACAAAATTCAAAATTTTGCTAAAATTTTCTTAAAAACTAGTTTTTTGTGTTCCCAAAAAATGGGGATACATTTTCATTATTTTACCAAGAATACATAAATACTGATAACTTGTTTCATGATAACTTGTTTCACGTATGAGTGCATGTTAACCATTGCATTCATTTCACAATGAAGAAGTTATAAAATGGATCTACAAGAGCATGTAATCATGAAAAAAAGAGAATGTTATCCAGTATCAAAATTCAAGTCATTACATAGAATGACACTATATATTGGGAGAGCTCTCCGAATACAACAATCTCATTGCTCTAGTCCAAAAGTAAAGAAACAATAAGCATATCTAATATGGATCGAACATAGACAATAGTTGAAGTCCCACTGAATGCACTAGGCACATCATGCTCATTTAGCTGACCCAATGATTTGGCATGGCTCACTAAATTATGTGAATATCAAGATGAAAATGTTCACCGTGATCAAAAAATTGAGAGGTCGAGGCTGACTTTTGCAGGTGGCTCTCCCTCTCTCTCAATTCCAAAGGCTAGTCTGAATGGGTATGAATTACAAATCAATGTTGGTCTCTCTCTCTCTCTCTCTCTCTCTTGCAAAGGCTAGTGTCTCTCATTTTCAAAAGTTAGTGTGAATGGGTATGAAGCGGTATAAGATAAGGGTGAAGAGGGGGGAGCAGCATTCAATGGTCATTTAAGTAGAGATAATCTTGGGCAACTTGCTTACCTTTTAAGTGGGGATTGTGTGGAAAATCTTTCCATCTCTCTCTTTCACTCATGCACTATAAAACCTATTAAAAGACCTAGTTCCAAATCAAGGACGTTGGAGGGACTTTGGGAGCCAAGACCTACTTCCCTACCAATTTAAAACGTAGAGTACCACTTTGGGGAGTTGGGGCTTGGGAGACATTGGGAGCCAAGGCATTATTAAAATGTAGAAAGCATTCTTACCTCATTACACCTAGCGGGTGTGGGGCCATCAGAGAGAGAGAGACGAGATTGGGAAATAAAAAACTAAAAAAACATCCTGAAAATAATAATAAATAAAAATGTTTATGGGAAC
>NW_006500351.1:2689781-2704018 GCF_000471905.2 Amborella trichopoda
ACACTGGATCACCATGTTCCTTGACAAAATCAACATATTCTGTAGAGAGCCACCCAGTACTTGTTACTGTCAGGAACCAAGATAGTTCTTAATGAGTTTCGATCTAGATTGGGTGATTTCGACTTAGATTAGTGTTCTTCATAAACAGATTGGCAATTTTTATAAACATTGAGTTTATGTGAAGGCAAATCGACATAGATCTTCATACAAAAGAATCATACAGAGTCAAGGAGTTGTAATCGACTGAAAATAGAAATTCATATTAAGCTAGCGGATAATCTTGTCAACCTACAAAGCAGTATTTCTCAACTCCTCGGCCCTTGGACTTGGCCATGGCTAAGTTTGAGTAGACTCGATTGACTAGTGTATAGGACCCAAATGATTGTAAAAAGTTAAAAGTAATAAGAATATTTAAAACCAAAAAAAAAAATTAATAGTGAAACAAAATCAAAGGCAACAGAAAAAGTCTAAACCTAAAAAATACTTAAAAATATGGTGTTAGAAAAGAAAAAAACCGGATTCGTGGTTAGATACTTTTAGAAAAATCTAAAATAGTAGGAAAAACAAAAATAGAGCATATGACAAGAAAAATTTATAGACAATTGTAAAGAATATCCAAATTACATATATAAAACTTTAGAAATTAATTCCATATTTCTATATAATTTTTACACTCTTTTTTAAATGCCCCAAATTGCATCTAAGTATTTGGCTACGCAAGGAGCCAAGTTTGAATAACTCGACCGATCCCGAGTAGACTCGACCGTTCAAACCATTACTACAAAGCTAAGACAACATACACGTGAAATAATGAACAAGCGTAAAAATGATAATCTAAGTGCAATCATGGGTCAAACAAACTATCATAGATCTATATTAATTGGTGTAATTTTGTTTTTTTGAACGTAGAATGACTTCTAAAAATGTGATCATGGATCTCACTAAAGGTGAAAAGTTGAGTGGGAGAAATTTTTCTATAGCATAGAAAAATGCAATACTTTCTAAATGAGCCTTAGTTTTCTCTTTCACATCGTCAAGTCTTTATAGCATACTTTTGGGAATGGGACTTTCCTTGATATTACTAGTGTTAGCGTTGGTGTATTGCTAGTGGTAATAGCTAGTGGACTTACAGAGCTAGTAGTGATTGTACTTACATAGTTGGACAAGGTACTCTTGAATACCTAACTACGATTATAGTAAAAACCTGAACAAGGTGTCGAAGAGGAACTTCTCTGTGAGTATGAGGCATGGGACAATATTGATTATAACACTCGCTTTGCTTTGCTCAGTACTATGATTGACAATCTCATTCGTAAATTTGAGGGATTCACCACTATAAAGGCTATGTGGGATGCGCTCTAGAAAAAGTATGTTGGTACTTCCGTTGCTAGGTTATGGGCTTTATCTATAGCTTTTAGACATACAAAATGCTTCCAAATATGTCGATGGCAGATCATGTACAAAAAATGTCTCAAATGATATGTGACCTTAAAGTAGTTGGAAACAAACTTAGTCACAAGCGACAAATGCTCGGGTTACTTAGGTCTCTTCTAGAATCTTGGGTAAACATATAGTCATTAATGTTTCATAATGAAGCTGTGACGACTTTTTCCCAACTTTCTAATTACCTTGAGATGGAGGCTGAGTTCCGCTCATCTTTTGGAGCTGGAACCGCTCTAGTTGCTCAAGAAAGCAAACCTCAAGGCCATAAACTTGAGGTAAATCAAAGAATGGGGTACCTCAAAGGAAGGAGCAACCTAAGAAAGAGGCTGAGGAAAAGAAAAAGGCAGGCGTAGACATGAGAGGCGCACAAGAAGAATGACTACTTTGCATATGAATGTCCTGAACCTAGAAAGGTACAAATTGATTTCTCTAATTATGGAAATGATTGTACACATGTACTTGTTGTTAATTCACAATTTACTGGATGAATTGTGGTTTCAGGAGCGACAAGGCATGTAGTGAGGGGTTGAGAAATTTTTGTTGAGCTCGAAACTTTGCTAGTTGGAAGCCATAAGATTTTCATAGTAAATTGCGCATCAGAGGATCTGCTAAGGTTGGAACTTACCAACTCGGATTTTGAAATGGATGGATCCTTCTTCTTCATGGCGTCATTTATGCTCCCGAAATGAGAAAAAGCTTACTTTCTATTTTATATCTAGTTAGAGATAGTTTCTTTATAGTCTAAATTGAATGGCAATTTGTTGTATTATGATTCAAAAAAACCCAAAGTACCTCATTATTTCAGTCTCTCTCTCTCTCTTACTCAAACAAGAAAAAAGTCATCAAATACTCTCTCTCTTTCTCAAATTCCTTGCATCCATTCTTAAATTACAAACAGTAAAAGCCAAATAAAGCATCTCTCTCCCAAATTCATTGTGTTATTACTAAATTACCAAAAAAAAACAAAAATCCAACCAATACAAGCATTCATCCATAATTACTACATACTTACCAAAATATGTGTCAGAGCATTATCCATAACCAGTACCACAATACTGTTCAGCATCGAGAAGTAGCTCAAAAGGGATTAGATGAGTAGAGAGAGAACGGTCTTGTGCAAATAAGTAAACTAAACAATAACATCTCTCTTTCAAGTACTAACATTGCATAGATGAGGGAGAATAATTTTGTGCAAATAATACATGGATAGCCAATAGAGAGATGAGAGAATTGCATATTTTTTCAATCACAACCTGTTTTAAAAAAAAAGACCCTCGGCCACTACATAACCATAAAGTGTCGATTCTTTCCAAAACATAAGATAGAGAACCATCATGCAAGAATATAAATATGATAAACACTTTCTAAAGATAAGTATTAATCAATAGTATTCCTACAAACTACCAATACCTAGTACTTATATTGATAGCATTCCCTCAGTCGATTAGCAATCTTGATGGAGTATTGTGATCATCCATAATTGGAATATTTATAATTATTCTATGCCTCTGACAAGCATTTCGTAATGTGCTGCTCTCAAACATTAACTCCTCATTGTGTAACCGTCCTTCTTGTCATCCTAATAAACTTATGTACTATACAAGTAAGATGACAATCTTGACTTGAGTACTAAATGGATACCGAAACTGCTTTTGTAAGCTGGGGAACTGTGTCTTCCATAGACCAAATGTGCACTCTACAACACTTCGTAGTGAATAGTGCTGTAAAGTAAATAGTTCTACTTTTGTCCTCGGATTATTACCACCTCGAAAGTGTTGAAGGTGGTAGTACATTTTATGATATGGGGCCACAAAGCCTTACAAGATGGGGTAGCTTGCATCTACAAGGTAGGATGTTCCTACAACAAACACAAGTTGTACATCAGTATCAGTGTCTATAATGATCACTTCAAAGTTGTTTAAAATACAAACCAAAATTCTAGAGTTACCTTGTGGTACAAACCAAAATTCTAGAGTTCCCTTGTGGCACACGCAATGGATTAGAAGACTTTTCTAGTGCGGGGTGCAATATTTTAGAATCCAAAGAAGATCCTTTCCAACCAGTTAGTACATATTGAAAAGCCACGTTGAAGGATTGTTGAGCGTATTTTTTACTCGCCATGTGAGGCAGTACATTTTAACAAACACTTGATGAATTGAGGTGTAATTACAAGACAAGTGTTTAACGAATGCCAAATAGATGTCCTAACAGATCGTGGATAAGATATGCAAGCTCAGTGAGCATGATCCCTAATGATATTTGCAAAGATATACCCCTAATTTGATATGAAGAATATGATATGTCCAAAACCCATCATATGAAGGCCCCCATATGCCTCTAGAGCCCTGATTCGTCAGTCAATCCATAAATGTCTTGACTTATAACAAATGATAATGGGAGGAGTCAAACCATCTCAATTTGAGACAAATTCTAAGATACATATACTTTTAGAGCCCATATATGCCTCTCCACAGGATACTAGAGGAATTTGATGCCAAAATATACTTCTTAATCCATTATTAGGTCACACATGTGCATCGTGACTAACGGTTGATGATAAGAGACCATCATGGCATCTCAATTTAAGACAGACTCTAGGATACATATACTCCCATTACCTATATATGCCTCTCTGTATAATATAGGAAGAGTTTGATGAGGTGCGACAATAAAGTGTTGGATGGAGTGAGCATAAAGAAAATATGATATCACGATGAGGTGCATCTTTACAGATATTCTATGAGGCCTCATATGCCTCTTAAGTCTAAGAATTATATAAATTGGGCACCATTCGGAGTTGGCTTATCCCCAGCATCTGTATTCATTGGCAGTTCAGATATGCCTCGATCAACAACCCCAAACTTTATTTTTGGGATTGATCCAAAAATTTCAAGGATTTATATTTGAGGTATTATATCACTCACCCAGAAGTTTCACATCATTCGGAGATGGTTTAACCCTCACCCGTATCCATCGGTCAAGAGTTTTATACGTTGTCTATTAAAAGTCAGGATGATCCCGGTCACCAAAATTGAGATTTCTCAGAGATGGTGCTTGAAAACCTCCATCGTAGTTATACAACCCTCAAGTCGACAAAATCATGAGAAAAATGAATTATAACCCATCTACCAACCAAGGGTTGGATAACGAGAGAGGAATGGTAACACCATTTCAAGCTATTGAAGACGTGTCTCGTAAGAAGCTCGACACCCGAGGTCTAGGATACACTATAACCTTTGAGTCAGACTCAAAGAGATTCAAAAGGGAAAGTGGACAGTCAAGTGCCTCATAACAACGATAACCAACGATAGTGACGAATCCTCAGATGATGGTACTGCGATCGAGTCTGCTCCTCGGCAATTGGAAGATGGCAATCAAACCACGGTTGACGAATTGTTGAAGTCGACTTGAGAAAAGAAGGGCATCACAGATTGTTGGGTGTGTTTTTAACCACATACACTCTGACAGACGCTTGATAAGATTGAAGGTTGATTGTAAGACAAGGGTTCAGACGAACGCTGGATAAAGTCTTAGTGAAACATGGATAAAAGATATATGTGAGCATGATAAGCCTAACCCTCGAAGCTATGCCTTGGATATCGAATATGCACCCAGTCGAATATGAGACTAAGTATGTTCTAACAATCGTTTGAAAAATTGAAGATGTCATTATAGAGCAGAAGTCTTTTGACGATCCTTAGATAGTTGTCTCAGCAAACGGTGAATAATATATAAGCATGGTTCTTGATAATACCTGTTAAGATAGGACCCTGATATGATATGATATGAAGATATGAAAGATATGATTGGTTGGGTCGTTAGGTCGTACAACTGCGTGGGGACCAGGATTTGGGTCTGGCTCGAGATCGCTCTCTCGGGACTGCAGTGCGCATGGCACGTGTGCAGGTAGGATAGCAACTAATGAGAGAGGATTGTGTGGTGTGAGGCGGGACTTACCTCACGGTGGGTCGGTGACGCGCTCGGGCAGTTCACTTGGGTGCCCTCTTAGATCACGACGGAAAGCCCCCTAGCCTAAGGCTGATTTGGCTTTAGCCTCCTTGTTTGCACTTAGACACATATATAGTTGCCAAACAAGTGGGTCGAAAGACCCTGACTTGTCTTTTAGAGGGGTAAATAAAAAGAAGAAATGGGGTGATGCAGAATTATTTGTGAAATAAATAAATAAAAATAAATGTGATAGAGTGCTTAGGGTGGAAAGTAAGAATAAGAGTGAGCAGGAAGTTGAGAAGATATGAGAAAAAAAAAAGAAGAAAAAGGAGAGAAAGAACGAGGAGAGAGAGAGAGAAGAGAAGAGAGAGAGAGAGGAAGAAAGAGATGAGAGGAGAAAGACAGAGGACAGAGAAGGAGAGAGAGAGAAGGGAAGAGATAGAGAGAAAAAAAAGAGGAGAGAGGGGAGAAGAAGAGAAAGAACGAGGAGAGAGAGAGAGGAAGAAAGAAAAGGAACGAGAAAGAGAGGGGGTGATGAAGAAAGAAAAGTCAGGAGAAAGAGAGGGGGAGAGAAAGAGAGAGAAGAGAGAAGGAGAGATGTAGGTGAGAGAATGGAAGAGATAGAGAGAGAAATAAAGAGGAAAGAGCAGAGAAGAGAGATGGATGGAGAAGAGGAAGGAAAAGAGAGAGAAAGAAGAGAAGGGAGCCGGTGGCTTAGCCGCCGTCTTAATCGAACGAGAGGGAGCGAGAGAGGGAAAGAGAGAAAAAGAGAAAGGAGGGAGAGAAGAGAAGGGGAGTGAGAAGAAGAAAGAGAGAGAAAAATGGAGAGGAGAATAAGAGAAAGAACAAGGAGAGATAGAGAAAAGGGAAAAGAGCGGGCCAACGACTTAGCTGTCGGTCCAGTTGACTGTGAGTGAGAAGGGGAGAGACAGAGGAGAGAGAAAAGAGATGAGAAGAGAGAGAATAAAAAAGAGAGAGAAAGGGAGAGAAGAAGATGAGAAAGAACAAGGAGAGAGAGGAAAAGGGAAGTGAGAGCGTGGGTCGGCGGCTTAACCACCAGTCCATTTTGATCGTGAGAGAAAGAGGAAGAGAGAGAGAAAAGGGAGAAGAAAAGCAAGAGAGAGGAAAGAGAGGGAAAGAGAGGAAAGCGAGGGAAAGAGAGGAAAAGAGAGAAATGAGAGAGAATGAGAGAAAGGAAAGGGCAGAAGAGATAAATAGAGAGAAGAGAGAACGGGCCGACAGCTTAGCCGCCGGTCCGATTGATCATGAGTGAAAGAGAGGGAGAGAGAAAGAAAGAAAGAGGAGAAAGAGGGGGGAAAGAGAAGGTGAGGAGAAAGAAGAAGAAGAGAGAAACAGAAGAAAAGAGGGTGGATCGTCAGGTTAGCCGCTAATCCAATTTGACCACGAGAGAGCGAGAGAGAAGGAAGAAGAGAGAGAAGAGAAAAGAAGGAGAGAGAGAAAAGGGAGGGGAGAGATGAAGAGAAACAAAAGGAGAGGAGGGAGAGAATGAGAGAGAGGAGAAACGAGGAAGAGAAAGAAAGAGAGAGAAGAAAGTGAGGGCGAGTCGGCAGTTTAGCCGCCGATCCAGCTGACTATGAGAGAGAAAGAGAGGGGGAGAGAGAGGATAGAAGAAAGGAGGAAGAGAGAGAGAAAGAGAGATAAGAATGAGAAAGGAGAGAGAAGGAGAAAAAGAGAAGGGGAGAAGAGAGAGAAATAGAGAACGGGTCGACGATTTAGTGGTTGGGTGCCTCAATCTCGCCTTTGTGGGTTCTCGAATGTAGAGAACCCTGGCTTGAGGGATCGGATGCGTGTGAGTGCCCATGACCAGAGACCGCTCTCACGAAAACTGTAGCACGTAGGGACGCGTGCTGTGCGGGCAAGGTACCAACTAGTGAGAGAGGAATTAAAGTCGTGAGGCGAGACTTACCTCATGTTGGCCCATGACACGCTCGGGCTAGCTCGCATAGACGCCCTCTTAGATCACGAAGAAAGTCCCCCCAAGCCTGAGGCTGGTTCGGCTTCAGCTCCCTTGACTCATTTTCTGCATTCCTGCACACACACATATGTAAGATGTTCTAACAAGTGGGTCTGGGGACCCTGACTTGTCGTTATATGAATATAATAAAATAAAATAAAATAAAAGGGAAGGGAAATGAAGGGATGAAATAAAATGAAATAAAAGAAGTGTAATAAATGAAAATAAAATGAAATGAGGTGGAAGAAAGTAAAATAAGAATGGGAAAAAATGAGGGGAGAGGGATGAAATAAAATAAAATAAAAGAGATGAAATAAAATAAAAGGGAACAAAATGGAAGAAAATGAAATAAAAAAGGAGGGAGGAGAATGAAAAGAAATGCGAGACGGTGGCTGAAACTATTACTCAAGGAAAAGGTTCAGACCACCACTAGGGGAAGAGAGAGAGAAGATAGAGAGGAAGGAGAAGAAGAGAGAGAAAGAAGTACAACGAAGAAAGAAAAGAAGAAGAAAGAGGAAAAAGAGAAAGAAGAAGAGGAAAGAGAAAGACAGAAAAAAAGATGGGGGAAGAAAGAACGAGCAAGAAAGAAAGAGAAAGAGAGAAGAGAGAGGGGGTGAGAGAGAGGGAGAGAGAGGAGGAGAGAAATAAGAGGACGGAAGAGAGAAAGAGAATAAAGAAGAGAAGGAAAGAGTGAGGAGAGAGAAAGAGAGAAGAAGAGAGAAAGAGAGAGAGGAGAGAGAAGAGGAGAGGAGACGAGAGTGAACTTACCTGGATGAGTCCCAAGGGTATCAGCCCAAAGTTTTCCTCTCCTTTCTCTCTCTCTCTAAGGGCAAGCCTAATTCATAGTGGCCAATGTTTATCCATTAAGCAAAAAGCCAGCCCTTAGGCCATTGTTTATATATAGGGGGTCATCCAAAACATGGGTGGATGCCCAAAAAGTAACCTAATTTCTGAAAAATAAAATTAAAATGAATTAAATAAAAGCTGAAAATTAGGGGCAAAAGTTTGCCCCTCGCCCATAAAGCTAGTAATTCCAAAATAGTCCATCAATGGCCATGAACGTCCTGGTGATTTTTCATGGCTTGCATAGGGTCTTTCTTGTTGTCTCCCAACCAAAGTAATATCAAAACCTTGCTGTGCTCGGTGAGGTGATCATTTCGATATTTATTTCGAGCCATGGATCGAGGTTTTGGGTTGTGAACTTGCGACGGCAAGATTGTAAGAAATTTGCGGTCTTAGATTCAAGATCTCACTCGTTTCTTCATTGTTTTCCTCGATTTCTTTGCTGTAGATTGACGAGTAAGTCGCCATGATCATTTTGCAACAAGAATGGCTCGATTTGGTGCCCGAATGACCACTTTCTCAATTGAGAAATTTTGGCCGGATTTGGGATTCTAGTGGCCGAAAAGTGTCCCTTTGTCCATGAGATATGGTCCATCCGACCGTTCATCATACACGATGTTTGACAAGATGAAGCCCTTGACCTTATGGTCGTAACAGGCCTGATTCAGGCCGACCCAATATGCGAGAGTGGTGATGCGGTTGTTTGATTGAAGGGACCTCTCTCTTGAAAAATCCTGCAACTTTTAAGTTTCCATGGAGATCTTCTCTCTTTGATTTCTTTCGGCTTCGGCTATGCCATCGGGCATGCCAAATATCAAATTGATCGGGGCGATAAGACGAACATCTTCCCAAAATTTGGGCTCAATCTGACTTGGGATGAAGGAGATACGGCCATGGAAAGTTCAACTTAGAATTGGAAAACAAAGTTTCCATAAATAGAAATTGGTTCACCGAGGGTGTACCAGGATTGCATGTGACCTACCCATTTTTGGTAAGTTGGTTGCAAATTGGTCCAAGAGCGTCCGAATAAGCCGAAACTTGGTACCCGGGGGTTATCGAACGTTCTAAATCTAATGGAAGCGGTCTGACAATCTTCTGAAGTTCCAATGATAGGACTGTAGTTATAGAGTCTCCGTTTAGCAAGCAAGAGGCAGAATTCTTAAAACTGTTTTGACATCTGATTTGCCTTAACTTCGTCAGATTGTTGCGAGACTTAGCGGGTGTTCTTAGGGGACCCTTAGCCACGTTTTCAATCATTTTTAGGCCATTCTAAGACTGTCAAAAATCAAACTTCAAATCAGGGTTTATACGCCTACAACTTCCGTGGTCCAAGGGCATTTTGGTACTTGTAGACCTAGGTCGCAAATTGCTCTCTCCTTATGCACATCAAGGATAACAAGTGTCAAAAAATACCCTTCAATAACTTGCCCCACCAAATGTTGTGCTTCGAGAGAAGCGAGAAGGACAACATTTAAAATCAAAATTGGTCCTTCGACTTTCTTTTTCTTCCTGGCCACCAGATCAGACAACCGTCAAAGGGGGAATCGTGCTAAGGTACTTCCCAGAGGGGTGATCAAGGTGCTCAAAGTTTGGGGGCCTTGTTTAAGGGCTTGTAAACCCAGATTCTTTAAGGCTTTGAGGGAGAAGAGACTTTGAGTTACTGGTGGAGGGACTTGCTTAAGAGCTTATAAACCCACTTCATCAGCTCATATTTTTTGTTCCAACAGCTGGGGACCTTGCTTAAGGGCTTGTAGACCCAGTCGGTCAGAATCCGAGCTTGTCTAGCGGTCGAGGGCCTTGCTCAAGGGCTTTCTTCTCAATCAGTCAGATTTTGTTTGGTCTTCCAGTGAACGTCCATGTCTTGAGATTGTGCCTTCTAGTGGAGGTCCACATCTAAGGCTATGTTTTGGATAGACATCAAGGAGCCCTTGGTGGCTGTGTGTGCAGCTACACTCAGGTTTTCTTTGACAAGCAGGGTACCTCTTTTCGCAAGGTGGCCTCTTTAGGGTGTGAAGCCCAATTATCAACTGTGCCTAGTCAGGGGTGTCAGGTGGCCGACCTAAAATTTCTTGACTGAAATAGCAACTAGGAACCTTGAGGAGGCTTCACCCTGAGGTCGGTGGTAGGTTTTGACCTGACTTTACAGTTTATTGGCTTTGGGAGAGTCTTTGGCTTGTCGTCGTGGATTTCTTGTTTTTGTTTGACTTCTCGAGAATGGGGTTCTTCAGCATGAGATCCCGATTTTCCGTCTAAGAGATTCTTCTAATTCATGATTCCTTTCATGAATGGCTCAGACTGTTGGATTTTTCTCTTGAGGCTCTTTTGTTTGGGGTCCCTATAGCAGGGTATTTGGTACTGAAAATTTTTCTTGAAGTACCGGTTGAAGTTGTCGATGGAGGCGAGCGCTGCATCAACCTACTTATTGGTTCAAGTGCCCTTTCGGGTTTTCAATTGAATAGGGGAAGTGGTGCCGCAGAGTGGTTTTCACCAACTTCCTTCTTTTTATTGGCCTCTTTTACCCATGACCTCATGGTCATGTCCACCCTTTTTCCATTTTTACACACAATGCGCTACAGGGTTTTCACCTTGCCCGGTTTTTATTTACATAATGCTCTTACTCATGGCTTCATGGTCATGCACGTCCATCATTTTTATTTATGGTGCCATTTCGGTTTTCATCATACCCATTTTTTTCTGGTGGGGGCATGTTTAGGGTCATGCCACCGAGACCTAGGCTATGGTTTAAGGTCGTATAGCTTGGACCGGTGTGCAAAGTAGTTTAAAGTCATGCGGTCGGGATGTGTGCTATAGTTTAAGGTCGTATAGCTTGGACCGGTGTGCAAAGTAATTTAACGTCATGCGGTCAAGACATGTGCTATAGTTTAAGGTCGTATAGCTTGGACCGTGGCTATGAAGTTTAGGGTGTTACAACACGGACCGTGGCTATGAAGTTTAGGGTGTTACAACACGGACCGTGGCTAGGCAATTTAAGGTCTTACAACATGGACCGTGGTGCGAAGCAGTTTAACTTCATGCGGTCAGGACGTGTACTATAATTTAGGGTCGTATATCTTGGACCAGTGTGTGAATAAGTTTAACATCATGCGACCAGGAAGTGTGCTATAGTTTAAGGTCGTATAGCTTGGACCGGTGTGCGAAGCAGTTTAATGTCATGCGGCCAGGACGTGTGCTATAGTTTAAGGTCGTATAGCGTGGACCGATGTGTGAAGCAGTTTAACGTCATACGGTCAGGATGTGTGCTATAGTTTAAGGTTGTATAGCTTGGACCATTGTCATGAAGTTTAAGGTCTTGCGACTTGGACCATGGGTGTGGCATTGGATCAGGTGTAGAATCAGGCCTCAAATTCAATCTTCCGTTGTCACTCCTCAGTCTTGTCGCTAAGCCTCATATGATATTGGCAGTAATTGGGTTTGTCATCCGTCCTGACTTCCCCTGGTCTTTTTGGCATAGGTAGCTCAATCATCCCCTCCAATAAGAGGGTCTCAAGCAATTTGGGGACCATGCACTTGTCGAAGAAAAAACTCTTAAGCCGGTTTTGCATGGTATTTTCCACGGCAAGTAATGACTGATCATCATCCTTGACCAATGCGGAGGACTTAGATATACTTCCATGGTGTTTGAGCAAGCCTTCGATTTGTACTACCTTGTTGACCATCTTGTGAAAGTGAAGGGCCATGATGAGATGGCATAACATGTCAATTTTGGGTGCATATCGTATGTGCAGTACTCCATCTCTTGAGGCTCACCTATTGGTGTGGCCAAATTGATGGCCAGATTGCGCCACCTCTCGATATACTCGATCACCAGCTTGTGTGGCTTCTATTTCACTTCAAGGAGTTCAAAAAGTTACACTTTCCTTTATATGTCACATAAGTGCTTGAGGAACTCTTCTTCCATTTGCTCCCATGATGAAATTGACCCTGGTGGTAACCGAGAATACCATTTGAATGCAGCCCTTGTAAGGGCTCCCACAAATTACCGAAGCAATAGATGCCCATTGTTCACTGTATTCTCACAAGCAACAATAAATATGTTGTTGTGACGAACCAACACCATCGTATTTGGGGAAGTTGGGCCTTTGGTGGCCCTGGGGGAATGGAGTTCGATCAGCATAAGAGGGGTAGGGCTTTTGGTAGCGATTCAACTCTAGGATACTATATTTCTTCAATGTTTCGGCTACCATGCCTTTCACTAGGTCTCCATTCCCAACTTGAGTCAATGATGAAGAGATCGGCAATGAGGGAGGAGAGGGTGGGAAGGGATCTTCTCTTGATGATATTGTTTTGATGGCTAGACACGGTGCTTGGGAGACGATAAAGAGGGTTTGGTGTACCAAAGGGGCAAGCTCAAGCTTTCGGGACACGAACACCTCTTGGTGCAAGGTTTCCATCATTTCATCTTTCGACCTCATCTCGGCTTGTAATTGCCTTAATGTGGCCTTAAGTTGCACGATCTTGTCTCTATAGGATGTTGGTATCTCATCAATCAACATAGCTTCGACAACAGCCACACATGAAGATTCTTTTTTCATTGAAAGATCAAGTTGCTCACTATTGGGGCACAAAGGGATAATGGGGGCTTTGGGGCTAATTGCTTTCAAAGCTTCCCTTTCATTTGGGGGTGCTACACTCCAATAGAGTTGGCCCACCATGTGCCTCTCTTGTTCAACGGGGCTTACGATCTTGGGTTCGGCTGCTGTCGCTTCAACTGTCGCTTCAACAACACCATTGGTGAGGGTCATTGGGCCTTCTTTCAGGCTCACTTCATCCTCCAAGGCTTGGATATCCTCGTTATCAAATGAGATTGTAAAACTGTCACAGGATGATGAAGTCTCATGATGACATGGGGAGGATGTGCAATCAACTCCATAAGGAACTATGATGCCTTCAAGACATGGAAACCCTATGCAATCGGCCTCACAAAGAATCGTGACGTCTTCGGGGGCTGGAGATGCCATTTCAGCGAGGTGGTCAGCAAAGGGAGTGCCGCTCGTCCCATCCTCTGTGAAGGAATGATTTCCCTCGAATGAGAGTGACGAGCTCTCATCAAAGGTAGGAGTAATTGGTCGAAGGAGGATGAGAGATGTTGCATCGTCAGAATTGAGCTCCACACCATCAAACGAGAACATGAACCCCTCATAGGAGAACGAGGCCACAATGTTATCATCAATAGCACTCACAAGGAATTCCCGGCATGAGGGAAGTATGCATTTGGCTTTGTGGGGAATCATGGTACTCTCAAGGCACGAAGCGGATATTTCAGTGGGGCTGCCAGCATTGGGAGTGCAGTTCATCTCGTCCAGTATTAGGGAGGTTTTCTTCGAATTGGAGTGATGAGCTCTCATCAAAGGTGAGAATATCTGGATGAAAGAGGGTGAGTGAGGCTGCATCATTAGAACAAACCAGAGCAGACGACAATCCATCGGGTCTTCGAGATTCTAGGACGAATCCCAGTGAAGACTGGAAGAGGGTGAACCATGGCTGAGTCTCCTTCTTGCTTACAAGGCCGATCTCAACAATGAGTTTCTCAACTCTTTGAAGCAGCTCAACAGTACTGTTGTTACCTTCTAGCCGAAGGGTTATAGAATCAGATTGTCCCAAACATTTGTAAAGAGAGAGAGAGAGAGAGTCACTAAATTAAGGTTCACAAAAAAAACACTTTGGCCTTTGATAAAGATCAAGATCTCTAAGAAAAGGACATAACAAATCTAAGAAGAAAAAGTGGCGTAAATTCTTCAAAAATTGGAGAATTGTCTCAACGAAAAGAAGAACAATGGGGTGAAATGGAGATGATAAAAGAGAGATAGAGAGAGAAAGATGGTTATAAAAAGGGAAAATTGCAGGCCACCGATAAATATCACTGATTCTTCAATATCAAAGAGGCACTTTTTCATCTCTAATCATTTATATCCTTCTCTTGAAGAACTTGACCGTTAACGGAGGCCAAAAGCTAAGGTTTTTTTTATTCGTGAACCTTGATTTAGTGACTTGCTCTCTCTCTCTCTCT
>NW_006500351.1:2709190-2728019 GCF_000471905.2 Amborella trichopoda
GAGAGAGAGAGAGAGAGACAATATTAGGTTTCACAAAAAAAAAAAACCTAAACTTTGGCCTCCAATAAAGATTAAGATCTTTAAGAAAAGATGATCAATGATCAAAGAAGAAAAAGTGGCACAGATTCTTCAGGAATCGGAGAATGTCACAGAGAAAATAAGCAAATTGGGGCGAAATGGAGGCTGTACAAGAGAGACAAGAAAGAAAAATGGTTATAAAAAGGGAAATTGGAGGCCACCAAAAAAGATCATTGATTTTTCAAGAATCAGAGAGCCTCTTTTTCTTTTCTGATCATTTACCTCCTTCTCTTGAAGATCTTGATCATTATCAAAGACCAAAGCTAAGGTTTGTATTATTCGTGAACCCTATATTAAGGACTCTTATCTCAAGCAGATTTTATAACCTTTCAGCTAAAAAGTAGCAGCAACAACAGCAGCAGTTTAAGAGTGGCCGGAATGCAGCGAGTTTCTTATGACGAACAAAAGTAAGATTCAGGAGGTTCTCTGAAACCACTTGTGGAGACTCCTCGACCTGGTAACTTATACCGTTTCTTGGAGTCCACAAGGCGTTGCGTTCCTACTCAATATATTTCTAAGATGAGTAGCAGGGGTTGGAGAACATGCGATATAAATTATCAACCCTTCTTCACCATCGAATACCTATTGGAATCGTTCACAGAATGGAGCGCATATGGTGCGGGTGCACCTTTGCTTTTAAATGGTTGTGAGCCAGTTGTATCCATGGGAGTCATTCAGGAATGGAGCACATATGGTGCGAGTGTACCTTTGGTCTTAAATGATTGAGTCAATTGTATCCAAGGGAGTCTTTCAAGGAATGGAGCACATATAGTGCGGGTGTACCTTGAACTATATTCGTTATAGATAACCTTCCCATATACAACATATTTCCATTAAAAAGTTGTAATTTTCTAAAAGGCTTGTACATTTAAGGGCCTGCACCTACTTAGTTTTCATGAACGCCCTAAGGAATGCCGAATTAAGGAAGGGGCCTCCATTTCCACACTCATATAGGTGAATCCATGAAAGATGTTCTTCAATGCGACATCCAAGTATAGGCCTTATATAATCTTGGCAAATGGAGTCACTAAGAGCGAAGCTCAACCTCTCGATTCATTTCAGTAAATTGTACCACATAGCCAAGATGGTGCAGAAACATTATAAATTTATGTAAAATAATATTTTGTGGTACCCACATCCATCAGACATCACACGCGCGACTTGTTTGTCCTTTTGAACATTGGGCTTGGGATCTCCTTAGCTTAGATAGAGTTCCCATTGCCCTGTGCCATTATACATTTAGGCTCAATCCCATCCCTCTAACAATCTTCAAGACTTGGTGCCTTGCAAGGTCTTTTATTGATATTCTACCAAGTACTAGGTAGAACAGATATGGAGTATTGTTATGACTCCGTCTCAACTGATTGCACCTCAAGCGAGTATTATTGGATTTACAAAAATAAACCCCCAACCTTCCGATTCATACACAAAAGTTCACAGTCACACTATATGAGACTGTAGGCATGGGTCATGATTAAGTGGTACGTCTACCATCAAGTCCTTAGCCACTAAACCTCCTCACTATGGGTTCCAAGGCAAATTTATCCTATAATTTGGAGATATAAGTTTATCTCAAGAAACCCAAAAATATATCCCCATTACAAGTAAAGATACATATGCAAGTAGATATGGATTCATGATAATCCGTAATCCAATTTTCTCTTTTTCTCTCTCTGTCTCTCTTGTATCATCTCCATTTCACCCTGGTTTTCTTCTTTTCGTTGAGACAATTTTCCTAGTCTTGATAAATCCGCACCACTTTTTCTTCTCTGATCATTGATCTCCCTTTCTTAGAAATCTTGAACTTTATCGGAGGACAAAGTTAGGGTTGGTCTTTTTCGACTCTCACACTCTCACTCTTTATAAATGTTTGGAACCAAATCTATAACCCTTCGGCTAGAAGGTAGCAGCCGAAGAGTGACCAGAATAAAACGAGTTTGATCTTTTTGGGTGAACAGTAGCCAGATTCAAGCGATTCTCTGAAGCCACTTGTGGAGACTCCTCAACCTAGTAACATAGACTGTTTCGTGGAGTCCACAACGCATTGCGTTCCGTCACGGTATTTTTCTATGATGAGCATCAGCGGTTAGAGAACATGCGATACGGATTATCAACCCTTCTTCACACTTGGATACCCATGAGCCTCACACGGAATGGAGCGCAAATGGTGCTGGTGCACCTTTGGTTTTAAATGGTTGAGAGCCAGTTATTTCCAAGGGAGTCTTTCAAGGAATGGAGCACATATGGTGCGGGTATACCGTTAGTTTTAGATGGTTGTGAGACAGTTGCAACCAAGGGATTCTTTCAAGTAATGGAGCGCATATGGCGCGGGTGTACGTTTGGTTTTAAACGGTTGTGAGCCACTTATTCTGTAATATGTTCCTTACCTCTCTGCCATTCAACTCTATGTAGATACCTCAAATATATGAGGTATATATTTAGCTAATTTTCATCTTTGTAAACTAACTAAATACATACCTCATATACACAACACCTTTCGAGGTATCTGCATAGAGTTGAATAGCAAAGAGGTATGAAACATAACATTAAACAATTTAATCACAACTATTTAAAACCAGAGGTACACCCGCACCATATGCGCTCCATTCAAGACTCCCTTGGATAATATTGGCTCACAACCATCTAAGACCAAAGGTACACCTGCACCACATGCGCTCTATTCCTTGAATGACTCTCTTTGATACAAATGGCTCACAACCATTTAAAACCAAAGGTACACCCGCACCATATGCGCTCCATTCCATGAAAGACTCCAATAGGTATCCAATGGTGAAGAAGAGTTGAGAATTCATATCGCATGTTCTCCAACCGCGGCTACTCATCTTAGAAAGATACTGAGCAGAAACGCAACACGTGTGGACTCCAACAAACGGTCTAAGTTACGAGGTCGAGGAGTCTCCACAAGTGGCTTCAGAGAATCTCCAAAATCCAGCTACTGTTCACCATAAAACTTCTAACTCGTTGGAATCTGGCCACTCTTCAGTTGTTGCTGCTATTTTCTAGCCGGAAGGTTATAGAATCTGCATGTTCCAAACATTTGTAGAGAGAGTCGCGAAATAATGGTTAACGAATAAAACAAACGTTAGCTTTGGACTTCGATAAAGATCAAGATCTCCAAGAGAAGGAGATAAATGCTCAGAGAAGAAAAGGTGGCTCTCAGATTCTTGAAGAATCAGTTATCTTTCTCGATAGCCTCCAATTTTCTCTATTTATAAACATCTTTCTCTCTTTGTCTCTCTTGTATCAACTCCATTTTGCCCCCATTTTCTTTTTTTTGCTGAGATAATTCTCCGATGCTTGAAGAATTCGCACCACTTTTTCTTCTCTGATCATTGATCATCTTTACTTAGAGATCTAGATCATTCTTTATTGAAGGCCAAAGTTAGGGTTACAAGCCGATTCTATAACCCTCCGGCTAGAAGGTAGTAGTATTAGCAACAACAACAGCTGAAGAGTGGCTAGAGTCCAGTGAGTTTGAAGTCTTAGAGTGAACAGTAGCCGGATTTCGGTGAGCCTCTGAAGCCACTTATGGAAACTCCTTGTCCTTGTAACTTGAACCATTTCTTGGAGTCCGGAACGTGTTGCTTTCCAGCTCACTATCTTTCTAAGATGAGTAGCAAAGGTTGGAGAACATGTACTATGGATACTCAACCCTTCTTCACCCTTAGATACCTATGAGAGTCTTTCACGGAATGGAGAGCATATCGTTCTGGTGTACCTTTGGTTTTAAATAGTTGTGAGCCAGTTATATCCAAGTGAGGCTTTCAAGGAATGGAGCACATATGGTGCGGGTGTTCCTTTGATTTTAGATAGTTGTGAGCCAGTTATATCCAAGGGAGTCTTGCAAGGAATGGAGCAAAGTTTTAAATGTTTGTAATTAAATTATTCAATGTCATGTTCTATACCTCTCTTCCATTCAATTCCATATAGATACCTCGAACGGTGTTGTGTATATGAGGTATGTATTTTGTTAGTTTAAAAAGATGAAAACTAACTAAATATATTCCACATATAAACAACACCCTTCCATGTATCTGTGTAGAGTTGAATGGTAGAGAGGAAAGACGCATAATACTGAAAAAGTGGCTTACAACCATTTCAAGCCAAAGGTATACCCACACCATATGTGCTTCATTCTTTGAAAGAGTCCCTTGTGCATAACCGGCTCACAACCATCAAATACCAAAGGTGCACTCGCACCATGTGCGCTCCATGCCTTGAAAGACTTCCTTGGATACAACTGGCTCACAACTATTTAAAACCAAAGGTATACTCGAACCATATAGTCTCCTTCCTGTGAAAGACTCTCATAGCTATCCAAGGGTGAAGAAGGGTTGAGGATCCATAGTGCAAGTTCTCCAACCCTTGCTACTCATCTTAGAAAGATACTGAGCTGGAATGCAACACGTTCTGAACTCCAAGAAATGGTTCAAGTTACCAGAACAAGGAGTTTCCACAAGTGGCTTCAGAGACTCACCGGAATCCGGCTAGTGTTCACTCTAAAACTTCAAACTTGTTGGACTCCAACCACTCATCAGCTATTATTGCTACTAATACAGCTACCTTGTAGTCGGAGGGTTATAGAATCGGCTTGTAACCCTAACTTTGTACTTCGATAAAGAATGACCTAGATCTCGAAGTAAAGGAGATCAATGATCAAATAAGAAAAAGTGGTGTGAATTCTTCAGGCATCAAAGAATTGTCTCAGTGAAAAGAAGAAAATTGGGGGGAAATGGAGATGATACAAGATAGACAAAGAGAGAAAGATGTATATAAATAGAGAAAATTGGAGGCTACAAATAAAGATAACTAATTCTTCAAGATTCAGAGAGCCACTTTTTCTTCTCTGAGCATTTATCTCCTTCTCTTGAAGATCTTGATCTTTATTGAAGGCCAAAGCTAAGGTTTGTTTGATTTGTTAACCATTATTTCATGACTCTCTCTTTCTCTATCTCTACAAATGTTTGGAACATGCAGATTCTATAACATTATGGCTAGAAAGTAGCTGCAACAACAACTAAAGAGTGGCTAGAGTCCAACGAGTTTGAAGTTTTCTGGTGAACAGTGGCCGGATTTTGGAGATTCTCTTAAGCCACTTGTGGAGACTCTTTGACCTCGTAACTTGGACCGTTTGTTGGAGTCCACAATGTGTTGCATTTCTGCTTAGTAACTTTCTAAGATGAGTAATTAGGGTAGGAGAACATGCGATATGAATTCTCAACCCATGTTCACCATTGGATACCTATACGTGTCTTTCATGGAATGGAGGGCATATGGTGCGCGTGTACCTTTTGTTTTAAAAGGTTGTGAGCCAGTTATATCCAAGGGAATCTTTCAAGGAATGGAGCACATATGGTGCGGGTATACAGTTAGTTTTAGATGGTTGTGAGCCAGTTGCATCCAAGGGAGTCTTTCAAGTAATAAGGCGCATATGGTACGGGTGTACGTTTGGTTTTAAATGGCTGTGAGTAAATTGTTCAATGTTATGTTTCATACCTCTCTGCCGTTCAACTCTATGCAGATACCTCGAACAGTGTTGTGTATATGAGGTATGCATTTAGTTAGTTTAAAAAGATGAAAATTAACTAAATATATATCTCATATACACAACACCCTTCGAAGTATCTGCATAGAGTTGAATGACAGAGAGGTAAGGACCACAATATAGAATAAGTGCCTCACAACCATTTAAAACCAAACGTACACCCGTACCATATGCGCTCCATTACTTGAAAGACTCCCTTGGATGCAACTGGCTCACAACCATCTAAAACTAACTGTATACTCGCACCATATGTGCTCCATTCCTTGAAAGATTCCCTTGGATATAACTGGCTCACAACCTTTTAAAACAAAAGGTGCACCCGCATCATATGCGCTCCCTTCCATGAAAGACTCGTATAAGTATCCAATGGTGAACATGGGTTGAGAATTCATATCGCATGTTCTCCTACCCTGGCTACTCATCTTAGAAAGATACTAAGCAGGAATGCAATACATTGTGGACTCCAACAAACGGTCCAAGTTACGAGGTCGAAGAGCCTCCACTAGTGGCTTAAGAGAATCTCGAAAATCCAGCTACTGTTCACCAGAAAACTTCAAACTCATTGAAATCTAGCCATTCTTCAGTTGTTATCGCTGCTATTTTCTAGCCAGAATGTTATAGAATATGCATGTTCCAAACATTTGTAGAGAGAGAGAAAGAAAGAGTCACGAAATAATGGTTAACGAATAAAACAAACCTTAGCTTTGGCCTTTGATAAAGATCAAGATCTTCAAGAGAAGGAGATAAATGCTCAAAGAAGAAAAAGTGGCTCTCTGATTCTTGAAGAATTAGTTATCTTTATCTGTAGCCTCCAATTTTCTCTATTTATATACATCTTTCTCTCTTTGTCTATCTTGTATCATCTCCATTTCCCCTGAATTTTCTTCTTTTCACTGAGACAATTCTCTGATGCTTGAAGAATTCACACCACTTTTCTTCTTTGATCATTGATCTCCTTTACTTCGAGATCTAGTTCATTCTTTATCGCAGGCCAAAGTTAGGGTTACAAGCCGATTCTATAACCCTCCGACTACCAGGTAGCAGTATTAGCAGCAATAGTAGCTGATGAGTGGCTGGAGTCCAGCGAGTTTGAAGTTTTAAAGTGAACAGTAGCCGGTTTCCGGTGAGTCTCTGAAGCCACTTGTGGAAACTCCTTGTCCTGGTAACTTAAACCGTTTCTTGTCCTTGTGTATAACCGGCTCACAACCATCAAAAACCAAAGGCACACCCGCACCATATGCGCTCCATGCCTTGAAAGACTTCCTTGGATACAACTGGCTCACAACTGTTTAAAACCAAAGGTACACTCGAACCATATACTCTCCATTCTGTGAAAGACTCTCATAGCTATCCAAGGGTGAAGAAGGGTTGAGGATCCATAGTACAAGTTCTCCAACCCTTGCTACTCATCTAAGAAAGATACTGAGCTAAAATGCGATACGTTCTGAACTCTAAGAAATGGTTCAAGTTACCAAGACAAGGAGTTTCCACAAGTGTCTTTAGAGACTCACCAGAATCCGGCTACTGTTCACTCTAAAACTTCAAACTCGTTGGACTCCAGCTACTCATCAGCTACTATTGCTGCTAATACTGCTACCTTGTAGTCGGAGGGTTATAGAATCAGCTTGTAACCCTAACTTTGGCCTCCGATAAAGAATGATCTAGATCTCGAAGTAAGGATATCAATGATCAAACAAGAAAAAGTGGTGTGAATTCTTCAAGCATCAGAGAATTTTCTCAGTGGAAAGAAGAAAATTCGGGGGAAATGGATATGATACAAGATAGATAAAGAGAGAAAGATGTATATAAATAGAGAAAATTGGAGGCTACAGATAAAGATAACTAATTCTTCAAGAATCAGCGAGCCACTTTTTCTTCTCTGAGCATTTATCTCCTTCTTTTGAAGATCTTGATCTTTATCGAATGCCAAAACTAAGGTTTGTTTTATTCGTGACTCTCTCTTTCTCTCTCTCTACAAATGTTTGGAACATGCAGATTCTATAACATTCTGGCTAGAAAATAACAGCAACAACAACTGAAGAGTGGCTAGATTCCAACGAGTTTGAAGTATTCTGGTGAACAGTAGCTGGATTTTGGAGATTCTCTTAAGCCACTTGTGGAGACTCTTCAACCTCGTAACTTGGACCGTTTGTTGGAGTCCACAATGTGTTGTATTCTTGCTCAATATCTTTCTAAGATGAGTAGCCAAGGTAGGAGAACATGCGATATGAATTCTCAACACATGTTCACCATTGGATACCTATACGAGTCTTTCATGGAATGGAGGGCATATGGTGCAGGAGTACATTTTGTTTTAAATGGGTTGAGCCATTTGTATCCAAGGGAGTCATTCAAGGAATGGAGCGCATATGGTGCAGGTGTACCTTTGGTCTTAGATGGTTGTGAGCCAGTATTATCCAAGGGAGTATTTCAAGGAATGGAGCGCATATGGTACGGATGTATCTTCGGTTTTAAATAGTTGTGAGTAAATTGTTCAATGTTATGTTTCATACCTCTCTGCCATTCAACTCTATGCAGATATCTCGAACAGTATTGTGTATATGAGGTATGCATTTAGTTAGTTTAAAAAGATGAAAATTAACTAAATATATACCTCATATACACAACACCCTTCGTGGTATTTGCATAGAGTTGAATGATAGAGAGGTAAGGAACACAATATAGAATAAGTGCCTCACAACCATTTAAAACCAAACGTACACACGTACCATATGCACTCCATTACTTGAAAGACTCCCTTGGATACAACTGGCTCACAACCATCTAAAACTAACTGTATACCCGCACCATATGTGCTCCATTCCATGAAAGATTCCCTTGGATATAACTGGCTTACAACCTTTTAAAACAAAAGGTGCACCCGCACCATATGCGCTCCATTCCGTGAAAAGCTCATGGGTATCCAAGTGTAAAGAAGGGTTGAGAACCCATAGCGCATGTTCTCCAAACCGTGCTGCTCATCGTAGAAAGATACTGTGCTGGAACACAATGTGTCGTAGACTTCAAGAAACGGTCTATGTTACTAAGTCGAGGAGTCTCCACAAGTGGCTTCCGAGAATCACCTAAATCTAGCTACTGTTCACCCAAAAACATCAAACTCGCTGGATTCCAGCCACTCTACTGCTGCTTTCTTTTAGACGTAGATTTATAGATTCGGTTTGTTCCAAACATTTGTACAGAGTGAGAGTGAGAATGAGAGCGTCACTAAATTAGGGCTCATGAAAAAAGCAACCCTAATTTTGTCCTCTGATAAAGTTCAAAATCTCTAAGAAAGGGAGATCAATGATCAGAGAAGAAAAAGTAGCGCAGATTCTTTAAAATTCAGAGAATTGTCTCAATGAAAAGAAGAAAACTGGGGCGAAATGGAAATGATACAAGAGAGGCAAAGAGAGAAAGATAGTTCTAAAAAGAGAAAATTGGATTACAGATCCTCATGAATCCATATCTACTTGCATATGTATCTTCACTTGTAATGGGGGTATATTTTTGGGATTCCATGAGATAAGCGTATATCTCCAAATTATTGGAGAAATTTTCCTTGGAACCCAAAGTGAGGAGGCTTAGTGGCTAGGGACTTGATGGTAGACGTACCACCTATTCATGGCCCATGCATGCAGTCTCATATAGTGTGACTATGAACTTTATTATACAAATCGAAAGGTTGGGGGGTTATTTCTGTAAACCCAGATATACTCGCTTGAGGTGCAATCAGTTGAGACTTATGCTTGAGACAGAGTCATAACAATGCTCCATATCTGTTCTACCCAGTACTTGGTAGAATATAAATAAAAGACCTTGCAAGGCACCAAGTCTGGAAGATTGTTAGAGGGATGGGATTGAGGCCAAATGTATAATGCCACATGTCGATGGGAACTCTATCTAGGATAAGGAGATCCCAAGCCCAAGGTTCAAAGGGAAAAACAAGTCGCTCATGTGATGTTTGATGGATGTGGGTACCACAAAATATTATTTTACATAAATTTATAATGTTTCTGCCCCTTCCTTGGCTATGTGGTACAAGTTACTGAAATGAATCGAGTGGTTGAGCTTCGCTCTTAGTGACTCCATTTGCCTAGATGATATAAGGCCTATGCTTGGATATTGCACTGAAGGACATCTTCCATGAATTCACCTATATGAGTGTGAAAGCAGAGGCCCTTTCCTTAATTCGGCATTCCTTAGGACGCTCATGAAAACTAAGTAGGGTACAGGCCCTTAAATGCACAAGCTTTTTAGAAAATCACAACTTTTGAAAAGAAATATGTTGTATATGGGAAGGTTATCTATAACGAATATAGTTCAAGGTTGTTTCCAGTTTATCTATATTATAGGTTAAGACAATCTTTTAAGGAAATAGAACTCTTAGAGAGAGTTTTGGATAGAGAGGTACTTAAATGTTGAAAAAGTTCTCTCTTTTCTTTTCCCCTTTCTATTTGAAAAATATTGAGAAGTTATGTATGTCCTTCCTACCTTTGATCCTCTCTCTCTCTCTCTCTCTCTCTCTCTCTCTCTCTAGGGCAAGAAGCTATCTCAAATTTTTTAGAGGGACTATAAAAAATTTTAAGTTCTAGAAAAAGAATGCATCTTAAATTTTTAGAGAAAGAGAGAATCTACATCAATTTTTACAGAGATTATATGAAATATATTTGAGATAAACTATCTCAAATTTTCTAGAGAGATAAACTATCTCAAATTATAAGTTCTAGAGAGGGAAAGTATATTAAAATTTTAGAGAAAAAATATGTCAACACTTAAAGAGAGAAACTGCCAAACTTTTAGAAAGAAACTATCTCAAAATTTTTGGAGAGATTGTCTCAAAATTTTTAAAGAAAGAGATTTATAATTTCACTAAAGGAAATAATATTGGATAATGAAGGAGAGAGATGAGTTTGATTTAGGGTTTGGATGGGAAAAGATGAATAATTTAAAGATATAATATAGGAAGAGATGATCTTGGCGGTTGAGAGAGAGATGAATTTGACAAGTTGGAGGAGATAGATGTTCAAACTTATTTTAGAATAGAAAGAGAAAAGATTACATTCTCATGCATATTCAAACCTATTCTAGAATGCATACTCACTCTCTCTTCCCTTAAAGGTGGGAGGCTTGCATGCTCTTTTTCTCTCTATACATCTCTCACGAATTTCTCTCTCTTCTATCTCCTCCCCAAACAATAAAAAATCACTTACCAAAAAACATAAGCTAGGTAAGAACATACCATGCAGTTGAGATAAGGAAATAGGTCAAGATAGGATAGATCTAAATCTTGATTGTTTTTCGAAATTGGAAGGTTCAAAATTTAAGTGATTCATATGTCATAAGAAAATGGGTCAAGACAAGAGAGATCTAAGTCTTAGTTGCTTATCCAAATTGGAAGGTTCAAAATTTAGGAAGTGAATTAAATTGTAATCTCATGTATATTCAGAACTATTATACAATGCGTACTCTCTCTCTCAAACCTATGCTAGAATATAAAGAAAATTACAATCTCATGCATACATTCTCTCTCCTCCCTTAAAGGTGGGATGCACACATACTCTCTCTTCCTTTAAAAGTAGAATGCTAATCTCTCAATCTTCCCTTAAAGGTAAATTCTCTTAAAAGTGAAAATGTCTTTAACAATCTCCATAGTTCAAGGTAAATTCTCTTAAAAGTGAAAGTCTTTTACAATCTCCATAATTCGACATGTGTCTACCCCTTAAGTTTAATAACATAATAACCTCACTATCTCCTCTCTCCCCTCTCCGACCTCATAAACATTGAGATACCACTTACTTGTGGTAGAGAGATAACTAAGTATTGAACTCTCTCCCACCTCATAAATTCATAAATTCATAAATATTGAGATACCACAACATAAATTCATAAATATTGAGATACCACATACTTGTGGTAAAAAGATAACTAAGTATTGAATTCTCTCCCACCTCATAAATATTGAGATACCACGTACTTGCGGTAAAGAGATAACTAAGTATTGAACTAAACATCCTTTAAAGGTAGAATGCTTCTCACTTTTCCCTTATACGAGGTGAATTCCCTTAAAAGTGAAAATGTCTTTTACAATCTCTATAAAATTAAAGTCTCTTTTTATTTCACGATATGTGTCTACCCCTTAACGCTGGCTTAATAATGTAAATATAGAAGCACAGTAGAGAGAGATAAATAGAGAGATTTATAATTTTATGAAAGGAAATAATATAGGATAATGAAAGAGAAATGAGTTTGATTTGGGGTTTGGATGGGAAAAGTTTATAATTTAAAAAAATAATATAGAAAGAGATGATCCTGGCGGTTGAGAGAAAGGGATAGAGATGAATTTGGCAAGTAGGAGGAGAGGCATATTCAAACTTAATCTAAAATAAAAAAAGATAGAGATTCCAATCTCATGCGTATTCAACCTATTCTAGAATATGTACTCTCTCTCTTTTCTTAAAGACAAGATGCTTGCATGCTCTCTCCTCACATCTCTCGCGAATTTCTCTCTCTAGTTTCTATCTCCTCCCAAAACAATCAAAAATCACTTTCCAAAACAATACTTGAGATAAGAAAATGGGTCAAGATAGGATATATCTAAATCTTGGTTGCTCATCAAAATTGAAATTGGAAGGTTCAAAAATTAGGAGGTGATTCATATATCATAAGAAAGCCATCTAAAAAACATGGAAAAGAAAAAATCTTTCAATGGCCTAAATCTAACTCTCTTATCAAAATGTTTAGCTTTGGAAAGTTAATTTCTTCATGCTCACAAACATTTTCAATTTTTTATATTTCTTTTTTAAAATCGACACATCCCTCAAAAGGGAATAGAATTGAAGAAACCAAGAAATAACTGATCTTGCAAACATTTGGCCATTAAGAAAAGGCACTCAACCTATCATTTGTTGGCTTAAGAGTAATTTCAGAATTATCAGCCACCCCATACAAGCCAGAGCCCCCCTTTACATGGATCCAATTGCCTCACCCAATGATTGCCCCTCTCTCTCTCTCCATGCCTTGTAATTCTCATTTGTGGGGTGGCAACGGGTCGAGCCGGACCCAAAATATAATGTGGGACTGGGACCCGGACCCAGACCTAGACCCTAAAAATATCACCGGATCCATATCCGTACCCGGACCCAAATAATTTTCGAATCCAAGATTTGGATCCATACCCAGACCCAGTTCAGGTCTACCCCACAAGTCCTTGGTCGGATCTAGGTCCATTGCCACCCCTCAGTACATTTGCTTTCTAGATTTCAATTTTGCATCTCTCTTTCCATGTCTAGTAATTTACAAGGCATTTATTTCAAAGATGAGAACAAAAAAATTCAGAAAAAACAAAGAAAACAAATTCAGAGAGAGAGAGTCAAATAATTCAGAAAACACAAACCAAAAAAAAACTGAGAGAGAGAGCACAAAACGAACGTAGAGAAAACAATAAAATAATAAAAAAGAAAGCTTGCACCATTTCCATTTAATAGGAAGTACTTTTCTAAAGGGATATACAAGCCACCCAACCACTTTAAGCTCATGAGTAGCTACAAACCTGCAAAATGAAAGCTCACTACAAATCTGAGAAACACGGTAACCATGACTTTGAAGTCTCTTCTTGCAATACCAAACCTGCAGCGTAAGATGATACCTTTTTTGGGCAAATTTGCACTATTAAGATTATTGCATATCTAATTAAAAGACCACCAACCGCCTGGGTTCATTTTATAACATCTCGCCTGCTTCCGGCTGTATACACATGGGAAATGCACCCAACCTGTAAAAATATTGTATATACAGCTGCATAAAAATAATGAAGATCCTTAGGAGCAGAGATACCTGAACCTGCAAAAACTCAATGGAAAAGCGTAAGCACAAAAGATTTTCAAAATTCACAAAAAGCAGATAGGTAGTGATGCCTAGTGGAAGTTGAGTTCCCCGAGTACTTCTATGTAATCCCCATATAATTGGGAAGATGAAACATCAAAGGAAATGGAGAAAACTCATCCAAAGCCCTATTTTGTTTGGGGACGAGGCCAGATTCAACCAGTTCTTATGGTCATGAGAAAAACTCCAACGAAACCCTGATTCTTTAAGGAACAATGTCAAATTCCACGGACAAGCTCCAAATGCCATGGTAAATACGATTAGTCCAAGGTGAGGAGCTCAAATAATACATAGACATGTAAAATCCTAACAAATGAGACCATGCTTGATGTACCATGGCTCTTTATGGCCACGGCTAAAAGGGTTATGGCAAGTCCAAGATGGGAAATCAGATGATACACATGCATGAAACACATGACATACTGATCAATGGATTAATTATGATTAGTACAAGGTGATACATACACATGCATGACCATGAAAGGAGTATGATTAGCCCACAATGGGGAAATCAGATTGTACATCCATGCATGACCATAAAAACGCACGACATACATGATCAATGGATTATCTATGGTTAGTCCAAGGTGGTGAACTCAAATGACACACACATGCATGACCATAGAAACATGAATGAGCTGTGTATGGCCATAGAAATGGCCAAAGAAAAAAGGTTTAGTCTATGGCTAAAATGCTTAGTACAAGGTGGGCAGCTCAAAAGATACACACACATGCATAACATTTGAAATATGAGACATCCCTGATCAAACGTAGAGAAAACAATAAAAGAACAAATAAGAAGGCTTGCACCATTTCCATTTAACAGAAATACCTTTCTAAAGAGATACAAGCCACTCAACCACTCTTATATGAAGTTCATGTGTAGCTACAAATCTGCAAAATGAAAGCTCTTATGCACCCTACAAATCTGAGAAACACAGTAACCATGACTTTGAAGTCTCTTCTTGCTACACCAAACCTGCAGTATAAGATGATACCTTTTTCAGGGAAATTTGCACTATTAAGATTATTGCATACGTAATCAAAAGACTGCCAACCGCCCGAGTTCATTTTACAACCTCTCTCCTGCTTCGGGCCATATACGCATGGGCAATGAATGCACCCAACCTGTAAAAAGATTGCATATACAGCTGCATAAAAATAATGTCGATCCTTAGCAGCAGGGATACCTAAACCTGCAAAAACTCAATGAAAAAGAGTAAGCACAAAAGATTTTCAAAATTCACAAAAACCAGATAGGTAGTGATGCCTAGTGAAAGTGCAGAGTTCCCCGAGTACTTCTATGTAAATGTCCCCATATAACTGGGAGGATGACACATCAAAGACAATGGAGAAAACTCATCCAAAGCCCTAAATTTTGACGAGGCCAGATTCAACCAGTTCTTATGGCCATGGGAAAAACTCTAACGAAACCTGATTCTTAAGGAACAAAACGGAATTCAACAGATAAGCTCCTATTGTCATGGTAAATATGGTTGGTCCAAGGTAAGGACCTCAAATAATACACAGATATGCATAATCCTAAAAGACGAGATCATGCTTGATGAACAACGGCTCTTTATGGCCACGGCTAAAAGGATTATGGCTACTCCAAGATGGGAAAATCAGATGATACACAAATACATGAAACACATGACATACTTGATCAATGGATTATTTATGGTTAGTCCAAGGTGATACATACACATGCATGACCATGAAAGGAGTATGATTAGCCCACGATGAGGAAATCAGATTGTACATACATGCATGACCATAAAAACGCATGACATACCTGATCAATGGATTATCTATGGTTAGTCCAACTCAAATGACACACATATGCATGGCCACACACATGCAAGGCCATAGAAACATCAATGTGCTGTGTATGGCTATAGCAAAAAGGTTTGGCCTATGGCTAAAATGCTTAGTACAAGGTGGGCAGCTCAAACGACACACACATGCATGACAATAGAAATACGAGACATCCTTGATCAACGAGCCACCTAACACATGCATAGACCATGGAATGCCTAAAAACGTGGTCAGTGATCCGTTCCTGTGTCGACAAAGTGAGGGCAAAAGATGAAAACGCATAGGAAGAAACAAAAGAATGGGTTTGATGAACAAAAAATCAGAAACCCAATGGAAAATATCACATTTGATATCACAGAACAGAGGGACCTGCAGACCACCTGCACAGTGGAAAATGGGCAGTAAGACCTAAACAAGATGCTTGCAAATGCAGCCAACCCATGATGCAAGGCATCGGATGGAGAGAAGAGCAAAAAAATAAGCAAACCTAAAAAAATTAAAAAGAAATCAAAAGAAAATTCAGTTCAAGAGTAGAGGGGAAAAACCTGATGTTTTGCCATTTCTACTGATCATCTCCATTTTGAAAAGGGTCTACGAATTGAGGGCAAAAGATGAAAAAGCATAGGAAGAAACAAAAGAATGGGTTTGATGAACAAAAAATCAGAAATCCAATGGAAAAAATCACATTTGATCTCACAGAAACAGACGGACCTACAGACCACGTGCACAGTGGAAAATAAGCAGTACGACCTGAACAAGATTCTTGCAAATACAACCAACCCATGACGCAAGGCATCGGATGAAAAGAAGTGCAAAAAAGAAGAAGCAAACCTAAAAATTAAAAAAGACAGCAAAACAAATTCAGTTCAAGAGTAGAGGGGAAAAACCAAGTTAGTGGTTGTTTTGCCATTTCTACTGATCATCTCCATTTTGACAAGGGGCGACGACGTGAGGGAAAAAGATGCAAAAGCATAGGAAGAAACAAAAGAATGGTTTTGATGAACAAAAAATCAGAAACCAATGGAAAAAACCTCACAGAACAGAAAGACGGGCAGTAAGACCTAAACAAGATTCTTGCAAATGCAACCAACCCATGATGCAAGGCATTGGATGGAGAGAGCAAAGAAAGAAGCAAACCTAAAAATTTAAAAAGAAAGAAAAAGAAAATTTAGTTCAAGAGAAGAGGGGAAAAACCAATTCTGTGGTTGTTTTGCCATTTCTACTGATCATCAAGAGGGTTACCATTGTCAGTGCTCTTCCGCTCTCTCTCTAGGTTCCATTGCTCAATATTGGCTCTCCTCCCAGCACTTCCCTCTCTAATAGGGCTCATGTTCCTCCTCAGACCAGGGCTCTTGCTTCTTCCTCTTTGACAACCAGGGATTTGGCTCCTCGGCCTCCTTTCATGGTGGAAATCTCTGTCGTTCATATCTCCTTCCACGGCCCCGACCACCATGAGGGCGTTCGTCATGGATCCGGCCCCTATAGGGGCTGGGGCTCCAGCTTCCGCCCATGCCTTCACCTGTACCTCCCGAATAGCTGCCTCCTCAACCCTCTGTCCAATTATAAGAGCAAATGCACACACTCCTTTAGGAACCAAATTTCATTAGTTTGGGGTTAGCAAAGCAGCTTCCATTTGATTTGAGGTTATAATTTGCATTATTACAAAACTACCCAATAGTTTATGTTATTACCTGTAGGACCATTTTTTCATGGCATAATGAATTTTTTTTAAAAAAAATACAATTTTACCCGATTGTTGAACAACCGCATTCAATAGATTTTCAGTTGTCCAACAACCGAAATCAAATCAAACCAATTTTTGGTTGTTGAAGCGAAATTTTTTTCCTCCGTATTCTCTTTATATCGACTAATCGAATTTTTTTAAATTCAAATTTTAAACAACCAAATTCTCGCCATTTACTCATTTTTTTCCTTTAAACTATTTTTTATGTTTAACAACTGAAAATGTTGAACAATTGAAAATGTCATATTTTCGGTTGTTGAACAACCGAAAATAAGATTGTGAAAATAAATATGCAAATTCCAAGTTTTTGTCCTATTTTCGGTTGTTCAACAACAGAAACTAAAGATGCAAATTACAAGCTTCTGTCCTATTTTCAGTTGTTCAAGAACTAAAAAAAGGTAAAAAAGTTTTTTTTTTTTCATTATGAAGTGAAAAAAAACAATCATTCTAGTAATAACATAAACTATTTAGTATTTTGGTAATAACTGAAACTATAACGGATATATACATAATTTTTCTTTTTTTTTACATAATACTTAATTATAGTACTTTAAGTATCATAAAAACTATCCCATGTTAAACCCACCCATATTAAAAACTAACCTATGTTAAACCCACCCATGTTAAAAACTAACTCATGTTAAACCCACCCATGTTATACGATAAGTACCGTAAAAAGTATACGGCACTCCAAATTCTTTTTATGTTTATCTCTTCTTTCTCTCTCTAATTAATTTTAATATTTATCTCTTCTTTCTCTCTCATTCTTTTTTATCTCTTCTTTCTCTCTCTAAATCTATTCTCTCTCTAACTCTCTTTCTTTGTCAAAGGAGATTTGTATAATAACCTTTACATACCTTACGGTCCCCTATAAAAACTCCCTTCAACCGTATCTCTTATGAAAATTAGACAGAATCAGATTTGTATCACGAATTTGTATCATGTTGGAATCGCATTTGTTGAGTTGATAAAGTAAGAGTGATAGAGAGAAACAAGAGATATACAAAATGAGAGAGAGAAACAAGAGCTAAATATTAAAAAGAAGTAAAAGGAGAAAGAAGAGATAAACATACAAAGAATTAGATAGATGATGAAAGAGATAAATATTAAAAACAATTAGAGAAAGAAAGAAGACATAAACATAAAAAGAATTAGAGAGATGAAAAAGATAAATATAAAGAAGAGAAAAGGGTTTACAACATTTCAAGGGCTGTATAACAAGTGTGGCTTTCTACTGTACTTCAAATATTGTATAACATGGGTTAGTTTTTAAGTACTGTAATTGTGCTTCATGGTAATATGTTGATGAAGTAAGAGTGAAAGAGAAAAAGAAGAGATAAACAAAATTAGAGAGAGAAAGAAGAGATAAATATTAAAAAGAATTACAGGGAGAAAGGAGAGATAAACATACAAATAATTAAAGAGATGATAAAGGAGATAAATATTAAAAACACTTAGAGAAACAAAGAAGAGATAAACACAAAAAGAATTAGAGAAATGAAAGAGATAAATATAAAGAGGAGAAAAGGGTTTACAACATTTCAAGGGCCGTATAACATGTATGGGTTTCTACCGTACTTAAAGTACTGTATAACATGGGTTAGTTTTAAGTACCGTAATTGTGCTTCACAGTAATACGTCTGCTGTGAAGGTGTTATTTTAGTCACAAAAAAAACCCAAAATTCAATAAAAATGGAGTGGGCTAGCTTTATGAGAGTTGGGGCTTTTTTTTCTAAATAGAT
>NW_006500351.1:2733092-2753034 GCF_000471905.2 Amborella trichopoda
TTTAAAACTAATAACTTACTAAATAAGATAGATAGAGAGAGAGAGAGAGAGAGAGAGAGGAAGGGGTGGGGGAGGAGAGGGTGATGACTTTTTCCTTCTTCCACTCTTTCGAGTTGCTGCAATGAGCTTTTGTGTAACGGTAGAAGATGTTGAAGGAATGTAAACTGTAGCAAACGATGGAGACGCTCTTGCGGTTAAGATGATGGATGCACTCTTGGGGTGGTGCTTGGTGAAAGTTTGACTGAGTACACGCTCGATGGTACCTTCAATTGCCAATTCATCGGGGTGGCTTGGAGTACTAAATGGCTCTCTTGAAATACCCGATGGAGTGACTGATGCTAAAGGCAGTGCGGACACAACTTTATCATCTTCAACATCGAGGCATCATTTAACGATTTGAGAACCTCAATGTCATCCTCGAGGTGATCGTCTTCAGGATGAGAGTCCCAATTCTTAAATTTCCCCTTTGTAATCTGCCCACAATCTACTCAACAGTCTGTCATTATAATGAATATACACCAATGATTCGAAACGATCCGCATTTAGCTGATTTCATTTAACATTATGTATGTAGCTATAGGTGCTCCAACATCTCTTTGTACATGAAGAATTAACACTTTGTGACAAAACCTTCACCGCAATTGCATGTAATTATAGAGCAACACCACCACACGTGTCCCACCATGACATTGCCTCCATAGAACCCCTTTAACGATAGTTGGGGAGAGGGCGAAAACCCCTTTATTCCCTAGAAAATCACCAACTTGTTGTCGCACCATTCCTTGTTTCATATCATTTGAAATAAGTACATCAAGGGTTGTGTGGTAACATGCAGAAACTAATGGGTCCTGGTGGGGCTTCATCCTCCTTTCACCCCCAAGTGTTGGTGTAGCCAACCACTCTCGTGAAGAAGTTATTCCAAACAATGCAACAGAAGATTTGACTTATCCCAACGAGCCACGACTAAATTCTTCTCCATTTGAAATAACATAGTATTGTCATATAGGGCCACCATAATTTCCCCCAACATAGTATCCATACGCTCGGAGGCATCTCCCACGACAGCCTTGTCGCTATCAGCAAACTTTATCATCTTCCATATTGGCCTTGTAAAAGACAATATCAATTTATGCATCTTCTAGAAATCATTGTCCATGATAGTATCACAGACAATAACATGTTGATTATCTGAGGTATCTCGTTTCAAACATTCCCAATCACTACCCAATACTAAAGACGTGAAAGCAACTCTCACTGTTATACATGATTTTTGACGTACTTACACCCTTGAAACAAATTAGGAGAGAGGCAATGGCGACCTGATCCTACTGATACTCAGTATACCACCAGACCAAGGGAGTATTGTACAATAAGCCTAACACTAGGCAACCTTGGGAAAAGTACTGTCATGCTAAAAGGAGACCTTACAACTACAACCCTATGCTAGGGCCTTCAAAACAATACCATACTATCGCCATTACATTTAAAACGTCGAAAAACCCCTAGGGACCAAATTTAGGCTCAATTGGACCTATCAGGAACATTTTGGGCCCAAATTACCCCAAACAGGTAGGTCATACACTATTGCGGTGTGGCCTCACCGAACCAGTCCCCATTCATAGAGGCTGCGTTCTCCACATCTCGAGATCGTGTTACAAAAATGCCTACAGATCATTCGATTGAAATCAGAACAAGCTCAAATTCTGACACAAGCTAGGTCTCAACGGTCCGATCTTTTTAACATATGGCATGCATCGTGATGTGACCCAAAGCCAAAGCTTTTTTAGAAAGAAGATGAGCTCGAAATCATGGAAATCAAGGTTTTTGAAGAAAAGACATCTCAGACTTCGTGAAGTATAACGTAAGATCTGTGCATTGGATCATTACAAAAACAGGTCCTATGAGACCATATCACGAAGGGCTACAAGCTGGTATAATTTTTACACTCAATCTATGGTCGAATAAATCACAGATTCCAATTGAAGAAAGTAAGATCGATCGGTCACCGGAATCCTTTTTTCTGGTGATCTCTTGAAATCGAAAAAGTACTTCAAGCAAGAACCAAAACGGACAAAAATTAGTGACGTCTCCTCATTAATTTGTAATCAAAATAAAGACTTGAGACACCACGGATCGCACTACACCAAAGGCCAAAGTTTATAATCTAGCCAGATTTCTACATCTCGGGAAAAAGTCCATCTCAAGGAGATCAAAAGACATCAAACTCTTCAAAATCAATAAAACATCAAGATTACAATGATGGATCGTCTGAATCATCGTCTCAATCGTCTACAAAAGCTTCCAAGATCTGGCACTGGTGAGAGGCCCCTCAAAGAGGGATGGTCTTGTCATTAGCACAAAAGGTTTAAGGGCTATTTTGGTCACTGTTCTTTAATTCGAGATTTTATTATAATTTTTTTTAATTGTAATTAGGCTTAGTTTTGAGCATTCACCCCTGTTTTGTAGATCCTCTATAAATACAAACTTAGGTCAATTGTAAAAAGGCCGGATCATTCATCAACGAAATAAAGGCATTAAGCTTGTTTTCACTTGCCATTTGCTTCTAACCCTTGATCCCACACCGAGAAGAGAGAAAACTTTTTAGAGAGAGAAACTACCCATGGCCCATCCTAATCACACGGCCCCGTTCTCTCTCTCTTCTTTTCTTCTTCTCTCTGTCTCTTCACTCTTGCTTGCCCCGCGCAGTGACCCGTGCCCGTGGCCAACTCACAGTCACGTCTCATTATCCCTTGCGTCTCGAGCGTAAACGCAGTAAACCTACAGTTGCCCGTAGCATCCCACTAACTAACATATGCTTGAATTCAATATCTTTCAAGGTCAACCTAAGAGTTCCAACCCTTGGACCATTGATCTATCTTCCTCTCCGTACAGTCGAGTTGAGTCGTGCGAGATGCATACGCTCTCTCCCTCAGTCACTCAAGAGGAGTCATCCTGAGCCGATAGTCAAGTGGGTTTTAACCCTTCGGTCGTCCCTATTGCCCGAGCGCACAAAATCTGTGCGGATAGGGAGATTCTCGCCACCCTCTTTCCCTTATCCTTTCTTTTGGCCAGCCAGCCCTCATTCGAGTGAGTCATCATAGAGGAGTACAATTGAATCCATATTGCAGTTTTCAACACGAGAAAGTGAAGCGATGTGTCAAAATCCTAAGGAGAGTTCGTGTTCAAATCGCGTTAGCAGATAGCTGAAGGACTTCGTAGCTATTCTAAGAGGGCAAAACTGACCGGGCATGTCCCTGAACCCCAAACGACTAGGTAAGTGCCTAAACGCACCCACGTTGTAAAAACTCTCTTTTGTTGGTTCATATCCGGGCTTAGAAGAGCAAGCGTGCGCATACCCTTTGACGTGCAGCGCGCACGGACCCTCTGTGATTGTTTGAGAGTGCATCTTTTCAACCTGACTCGTAGGAAGACCGCACGAACAAGTTTGAGGATATGGTGCGCACGATGATGGAAAACATTGATCATATAGACGCCGCACATCAATCAGCTAATCATAAGGTCAATTCCCATCACTCTGGTGGTGCACCTCTAAGGCAGCCCCTTCCTTTTGCCTCACATGATAATTCTGTCCTACACCCCGTCTCACAGGCAGACATCGATGCTACGGTGACCCATAGCTTAAAGAACAGGCAAATTCCAGGGATACAGGGCGCAATGCCTTATCAAAGGCCATACCCTTCATATATTGACCAGGTGCCCCCAAGACCCACGTTTATCTCAACCATTATGCCTTCTGATGAAAAGAAGGAATACACTGAGTTTCTGAAGGCCAAACGAGATGTATTTTCCTGGAATTACGAAGAAATTTCGGGTCTCGATCCGCGCATAACAGTCTACAAATTAGGAATTGATTCATCCTTCAAACCCGTCAAGCAAAAGTCAAGGCGATTCAGAGCAAATTTAGAAATCCAGAGCAAAGTAGCAGTGAACAAGCTTAAAATGAAAGGTTTTATCTGAGAGATCAAATATCCAAAATGGCTGGCTAATGTTGTACCAGTCAAGAAGAAAAATGGACAAATCAGGATTTGTATTGACTTCGGCAATTTAAATTCGACTTGTCCCAAAGATGATTTCCCACTCCCCTTCACAGAGTTGCTGATTGACTCAACCCCCAATTGCCATGCATTCTCTTTAATTGACAACTATTCTGACTATATAACCAAATAAGTATGGCTCTAGAAGACGAAGATTCCACTGCTTTCCTAACTTCAAAAGGTGGGTCTTTGTTTACACGGTGATACCCTTCGATCTCAAAAATGCCGGAGCCACCTATCAAAGGGCTATGACCACTGTCTTTGAAGACATGCTCCACGAGGAAGTGGAATGCTACATGGATGACCTCGTGGTCAAGTTTGATAGAAGAACCGATCACATAAAAATCTGGGAGAAGTCTTTGAGAGACTTCACCTCCATCAGCTCAAAATGAACCCCTTAAAATGCGTCGTCGGCGTATGATCTGAAAATTTCTTGGGATTCATTGTCAGGTATAGAGATTTGAGAATCAAACCTATACAGATTAAAACCTTTTAAGAAATGCCACTGCCAAGAAACCTACGAGAGATCAGATCGACATACAGAGGTTCATCTCTAACCTGTCAGGATGATGTCAGCCCTTTTCCCATCTCTTAAAGAAGAACACGCTCTTCGAATGGGATGAGGCGTGACAAAAAGCCTTTGATGATATTAAAAGTTATCTGCTAAAACCCTCGGTTCTTTCTGTACCAATTCCGGGGAGGCCCCTCATTCTATATGTAGATGCGCTGGATGAGTCACTTGAAGCTCTGCTAGCCCAAAACAGTGACGAGGAGAAAGAAACGGCTTTATACTACTGGAGTCGGAGAATGCAAGGAGCTGGGGGGAATTACTCGCCAATAGAAAAGATGTGCTTAGCCCTCATCTTCACGGTATAGAAACTACGACACTACTTGCTTGCACACCCCGTTCAGCTCATTTCCTGAGCAGATCCTATAAAATTCCTCTTATCGCACCCTGCCCATCAAGCTGACTTGCAAAATGGTCACTACTTCTCATGGAGTTTGACATCACATAAGGCCAAGCCCTCGTAGACTTCCTAGCTGTGCAACCTCTACCATTTAGTACACCCTTGATCGATGATTTTCCAGATGAAGAGGTCTTCCACACCGAAGTCTCGTGCAGATGGAAGATGCATTTTGACAGAGCATTTCAATCCGAGAAAGATGGTGTGGGAGTGGTGTTCTCTACCTCCCGCGACGGCCTCATTCCTTTGTTTTTCTCTCTCCCAGGGATAGAGTCACATATTGAAGCCAAATATCAAGCACTCATCATAGGCTTGGAGATTACCACCCACATGGACTTAAAGTATCTAGACGTCTGCGAGGACTCAAAGTTGGTGATTATACAACTCAAAGGGGTATATGATGTACGGAAAAAAAATATCAAACCTTCCTTCAATGTTGCTAAATCATTAATGGCCGAATTCAAGTGGGTTACTCTTGAGCACGTGCCAGAAGGCTCAATGCACAAGCTAACGCACTCGCCAAATTAAGGGCAACTGTCGAAATGTCGCTAAAAGGGGCCCCATCAATATGGGTAGCAAAATGGAGATGCGTCAAGTTTGTTAAAAAACCCAAAGAAGAAGATGAGGAGAAATTATCCGAACAAATCCCTCCTCACCCACTTGAGGTAGACATGGATGATGAGGGCACAAGCCTCTTGTCGTTCACCAAAGTCCCCCATGATTGAAGAGGAAGAAGAAAATGAAGAAGAGTCAAGACTGCCAGAGCACACATGCACGGAAGAAGAGCCAATAACTGCTTGGCGGGCCTCCATCAAAGATTATCAACAGCATAATCGTCCTCTTGAAGATCCTGTTGAGCGAAATAGGATCCGAAGGTTAGCCACACGATATGTGTGTCGTGATAGTACCTTTTTCCGAATTTCCTACAATGACATGCTGCTCAGGTGTATCGATCAGGAAGAAGCAAATCGCATGCTCAAAGAAGTCCATTCTGGAGTTTGCGGAATGCATCAGTCTAGTCCCAAGTTGTATAACAGGATCATCAAGATTGGCTACTATTAGCCTACTATGAATGTTGACTCTCTGATGTTTGCAAAAGGCTGTCAAGGATGTCAATTTCATTCAAGTTTCTTTCACCAAGCTCCTTAACCTCTTTACCCAACGATGGCGTCTTGGCCCTTTGCTTAGTGGGGCATGGACATTATAGGACCCATTGATCCACCTACTTCCTCGAGGCATGTATTCATACTCTCCGCCACAGATTACTTCTCCAAATGGGCTAAGATAGTCCCTCTCATAAAAGTCCCTGGGCTCGCAGTGGCCAACTTCCTGCGCCACCATATCATATACAAATTTGACGTCCTTGACCGGATCATTTCTGATAATGGCCCCCAATTTCGAAGTAATCAAATTGACAGACTAGTTGATCAGTTTGGGTTTACATGGAAATACTCGACCATGTACCATCCGAGAGCTAATGGTCTGGTCGAAGCTTTTATTAAAACCCTTTGCGATGCCCTAAGGAAATCCATCTCCAATACTAAAAGAGATCGGCATGAAAAGCTCTTTGAAATTCTATGGGCATACCGCATTACAGCCCGAGGCCCGACCCCCTACTCTCTGGTACATGGGGATGAAGATGTGTTGCCTCTAGAAATTCAATTGCCTTCCCTTTTGATAACCCTCCACTATAGAATGACAGATGAAGAACGGGCTGCCCTTCGCTATCAAGAACTACATACGCTTGACGAAAAAAGATTGCAAGCACAACAGTCTTGAGATTCACAAGAATCGTATGCAGTGAGCCTTCGAAAAATCGGTCAAAATAAGATCATTTGTGAAAAGAGAACTGGTCCTAGCAGTAAGAAGACTTATTGTCACTCATGGCCAAACTAAGGGGAAATTCGAGCCAAAATGGGAAGGCCCGTTTGTGATAAAAAGGGCCTTTCCCAATGGAGCCTACGTACTAGTCAATTCTGAAAGGGGAAGAAGCTATGCCCCTAATCAATGGTAGATATTTGAAAAATTATTATCCTTATGCTAGGGTCCAAGCTACATGACCGCTAAATTGTTAGCACATGTCCTGGCTGTATGACGCTAACCTACGTTGCACACGGTCTTGAAGGCATGACCTTAAAATTGCCTCCTCAAGAAAAAAAAAAAAAAAAAAGGAAGAGTGATGGAAAGAAACAATCTCTTTCCATGGCAAAGAGAGAGGTTACAAGAGCCTATAGCCCTAAAAAGATGCAAAAGGAAGCAGAAGTATTCTTCCCAAAGCTGAGCTAAGCCTCAGAAAAAATCTTTTCAGATCTTGGGAAGGATGAGAAGTTATCGATTGTTACAGCCTTCGGCAAAATAGCTGACGCCGGGGTCTAACGATTGATAAGTCGTCTTATTTCAGCCATACGATCTTCAAGGTCTCTCAAAGCTACAAGGTTGTCCAAGTACTACTGATGACACTCATTCAGCTCGGCCCACTTCTCACTATATTCAAGAAATAAAGCATCTATGACCGACATTAAGGTCATTAGTTTAGAGACACAAGGTGAGAGTTCCACTGAAATACTTCGCCATTTACACGAGCATAATTGGCTTCCAAGGCCTTTAGTTGCACAGATCTTTCCTCATCAGGAAATTGCACGACGTCTTCTTGCTCTTGTGACATGAATGAAAAAAAAATGGGGATAAAGAGTTAGCTCCAAGAAAAAAGCACGACAAAAAAGAAGAAAAGAAGACCAAGTCGAGGACCCTACCGTGAATAGGGGCCGAACTGGTGCTCTCCATTGGTGTTGATGAACAACACGAGGGTAACAGATTCTACTCGAGACTGCAGTGAAAAAGGATCATGGAGAAAAGATTAGGGTTTTTACTTCAGAAAAAAATCTCTGGTAAAAACGAAAACTACCCATGCGCGCCTTTTTTATAGCTAAATAGGGTTAGCATATTGCGCAAGCCAATGAAAAGACACGTGGCCCAGTCTTGAGGAAGTAACATAGGCATGCGAATGAAGCATCGCACGTTTTCTATTCCACGGAAGCACAGGCGGCATGCGAGCAAAACGTCGTACCACTTCACCACGTGGAAGCAAAGCCGACACAAAAAGTGAAAAGCCACACCTCCTGACGCAAGAAAAACACAAAAACTGTGCGGACCCATTCTCTAGCGCAAAACCACGCCATCCTACCAGCCGACGCACACACCCTTGTCTTCCCAACAATATGCGCACCTTCGACAAAAGACCGCTTATCTTTGGTACGCCCCTACCCAAAAGGCCCACACAAACCTCTGGGCTTAGCACACTCTCGTACACTACTACACCAAACAAACAAGCGAACTATGTTCCTTGTGCTATTTGCACACACGAGACCCATAGCGGTCATGTGTTCAAAAACAATATCAGCGTTCTTGCGAAACCATAAATGGCGCACACCTTAAGGGTTTGGATGAAACCCAAGAGGGCATCCAAACCAGACAGACAGCAGCCCTTCGGGGCAAAACAGGTCTCTCAGCCCATTTAAGAACTCAGCGTAGAAAAGAAAAAAAAGGTGAACAAACCACGGAAAGAGAAAAGACACAAGCCACAAAGAAGAAGGATTCAAGATAAAGAAAGATTTATTTCATGAACAAAAAGGATTACAAAAGTTATGGTTACAATATCGTGTAGCTATAAAGAGATAGATCCGTTCTGAAATGAATCTCCCATCTAGAGATACAACCCTCCAAATCCGCCGCCGCCTTCTAAAGTGGTAGTGTCTTCCAAGACAAAGGGTCATTCTTTTCTAAAAAAGGGAGCACCAAAAGAATGAAAATAACGTCTTGCTCCTTTTCACCCCCGAGTGAAGGCAAAGAACTAGGAGGTAGTTACGAAGGTAGCAAAGAGCGAAAATCCTCTTCTCGACATAACGACGATTCACCCAAGTGCTGAACATCCAAGCTGACCAGATCATTCATCTGGTCAACCATCACGAAGAAGATGATGGGTAAGCGAAGACCATCACAATCTGTCATCATGCTTGGATGGATGAGATTGGGTACGTTAGAGGATCCTCAGCATCTTATGCACAACCTCGGACCATGCTCTTGGAATCTCAAGCAAACAATAGGGATTTGAAGGCACAAGCCTGCTATCCAGCCCAAGTCCATCAACACTCGCGGAGTCGAACATCTTCACCCAGGACGGTGACAATCAGACGCACTCCAAGACCTGAGGCCCAAACGCCGGCATCATCAAAAGGCATGCCTCCTAGACAAACGACGCAAGAAAAGAGAGATCTCTTCTCCCCCTTTTTCCAAAGAAAAACAGAATAAGGAAGGTTCTAGAAGGGAAGGAGTTGCTTTCCCCCTCTCTCAGCCTAGCCTTTTTATAAAATTGCAGGCCCGTCATAAAAGCACTCTGCTTCCTCAGAAGCGTTTCGTCTGACCAAATGGATGCGTGTCACTATGGCAAAAGCCTTGACTGACTCCCAGTCAAAGTCTTCTGTCGTTTCGCCTCCCAGGCATCATTTTCAATGGATCACGTCAAATCTTTTTCTGCCTCAACCTCCGAAGCGTCACTTTTGACGGATTACGAGAAAGTCTTCTACCTTCCTAGCGATGATTTCCTAATAACACATGGGACCATCATCAAGATGACCCACCTTCCCAGGTAATATCTTGCCTCCTCGTGAATGCACTTCGGCTCATCAGTCCCATTTCGACAATCAATGGCTCATGGAAAAAAGTGCTCCACGCACCCAAGCATGATGCGACTATGTCACACTCCTTCCTACTTGACGGTAGCTCATCAACGATATTTATTACCCCATAGAGCCCTATCCAGGCATGACCCCTCCAAGAGGAGTCCCTCCAAAAAACGAAAAAAAAAATAAAAGAGAAAAACATAAAAAAAAAGAAATAGGCATGGTGAAAACCCACTTAGGCACTATGAGTAAAAATGGTAAGCGGACATGGCCATGAAGCCATGAGTAAAACTATCCTGAAAACAAGAAAACATGACATGGTGAAATCCCGCAAGGGTGCCATGAGTAAACGTGGAAATTAAAGCGGCGGGCGTGACCTTCAAGTCATGAGTAAAAACGCCTCAAAAGAAGAGAGTTGGTGAAAACCACCTTTTGTGGCACCACTCTTACCCAGTTTAGGTGAAAACCCAAAAAAAGCGCTTGGACTAAATGAACAGGTTGACAGGCCTCCCTAAACAAGGACAATTTCAGCCATCTACAAAGAAGAAAATAAAAAATTCCAGCCCCAGACCCAATCAAAAAATTCCGGCCCTAACACCAACTAAAAAATTCCGGCCCTAGCGCCAATCAAAAATCCCAGCACTAGAGTAAAAAATCAAAATCCCTGGCCCCAGCGCCAATCAAAATCAAAATTTCGGCCCCAACACCACTCAAACATTATGGCCCCAGTGTCAAAACAAGAAAAACAACTCCTTGCCCTAGGGTCAAAAATCAAAATCCAAGGCCTTAGAGCCAAAAATCAAAATCCCCAGCCCCATAGCCAAAAATCAAAATTCTTGACCTACAGCCAAAAATCCCCCACCAACTAGATTGGGGCAAAGCCCACCAAGGGAACCCACTAGCCGGTCCAATAAGGAGGCAACGTTGGCAAGGAATGGTAAGCCCTTCACAAGGCAGCCTATCAGAGCCCTGTCTTAGAAAAAAAAAGGATTCCAATGGCATTGGGAAGGAAGCCCTTAAGCAAGGCCCCCAATCGCTAGAGTCCACTTTGGTCGCCCCTCTTCAGAAGGAAGCTGAACATGATCTCCCCCTCAAGGATTGTGCAGACGCCGGTGATCTTGAAGAAAAAAGTATATTTTTTGAGAGGCAATAAACACGTCTTAGTAAGGATTCAAAAACAAAGATGAACTTCGATGACAAAATCTCATTCCGAATGTTGCACTTCTCGCTTCTATCAAAGCGCAACAGTCGTCGGGGCAAGTTGTTGTGCATCATTTTTGACGTACTTACATCCTTGGAGATAATAAGGAGAGAGCTAGTGACGACCTGATCCAATTGGTACTCAAGACACCACCAGACTAAAGAAACACTGTACAATAAACCTAACACTAGAAAACCTTGGGAAACGTACTATCATGCCAAAAGGATGCCTTATAACTACAACCCTAAGCCAGGGGCTTCAAAACATCCAGACCACCGCCATTGCATCCAGAACGCCAAAAAACCCCTAGAGACCAAAGTTAGGCTCAATCAGATCTACCAAAAACATTTTGGGCCCAAATTACCCCAAACAAGTAGGTCGTACACTATTACAGTGTGGCCTCACCAAACCAGTCCCCATTCATGGAGGCTGCATTCTCCACATCTCGAAATCGTGTTGCAAAAACACTTACAGATTGCTCGATTGAAATAGGAACAAGCTCAAATTCTGACACAAGCTAGGTCTCGACAACCTGGTCATTTTGACATATGGCACGCATTGTGATGTGACCCATAGCCAAAGATTTCTAAAAAGAATATGAACTCGAAATCATAGAAATCAGAGTTTTTGAAGAAAAGACATCTCGGACTTCGTGAAGCATAACTAGAGATCTGTGCATTGGATCATCACAAAAACAGGTCCAATGAGATCGTATCACGAAGGGCTACAAGCTGGTATAACTTTTACAATCAATATACGGTCGAATAAATCACAGATTTCAAGGTTGAAGAAAGCAAAATCGTCTGGTCGTCGAGATCCTTTTTCAGTGATCTCTTGAAATCGGAAGAGTACTTCAAGCAAGAACCAAAATGGACAAAAATTAGTGCAAAACAATCGCGGCAGTCTCCTCTTTAATTTGCAATCAAAATAAAGACTTGGAACACCATGGATTGCACTACACCAAAGGCTAAAGTTCATAATCTAGCCAGATTTCTACCTCTCGGGAAAAAGTCAGTCTCAAGGTGATCAAAAGACATCAAACTCTTAAGAATCAAGCAAACATCAAGATTACAATGATGGATCATCTGAATCACCGTCGCAATCATCTATAAAAGCTTCCGAGATCTAGCAACGAAGAGAAGCCCCTCAAAGAGGGATGGTCTTGTCATTACACAAAAGTTCTAAGGGGTATTTTGGTCATTGTTATTTAATTTGAGATTTTATTTTAATTTCTTTGAATTATAATTATGCTTAGTTTTGAGCATCCACCCCTGGTTTTTGGATCATCTTTTAATACAAAACCTAGTTCAAGTGTAAAAGGGCCGGATCGTTCATCAATGAAATAGAGGCATTAAACTTGTTTTCACTTGTCTTTTGCTTCTAACCATAGATCCCATACCGAGGAGAGAGAAAATGTTTTAGAGAGAGAAACTGCCCTGGCCCATCCTAATCTTGTGGCCACGTTCCCTCTCTCTTCTTTTCTTCTTTTCTTCTTTTCTCTCTCTATTCACTCTTGCTTGCCCAACGCAGTGACCCATTTCCGTGGCCAAAGCACGATCATGTCTCTTTATCCCTGCGTCTCAAGTGTAAATGCAATAGACCTGCAGTCCCGCGTAGCATCCCGTTATCTGAAATGCGCTCAAACTCAATACCTTTCAAGGTCAGCCCAAGAGTTCCAACCCTTGGATCATCGCTCTAACTTCATCTCTATACAGTCAAGTTGAGTCGTGAGAGACATATACGCTCTTTCCTTCAGTCACTTGGGAGGAGTCATCCAGAGCCAACCCTTTAGTCGTCCTGATCGTGCGAATAGTGTGATTCTTGCCACCCTCTTTCCCTTATCCTTTCTTTTGGCCAGCCTGCCCTCATTTGAGTGAGTCATCGTAGAGGAGTACAATCGAATCCACGTTGCAGTTTTCAACATGAGAAAGTGAAGGGACGTGTAAAATCCTTAGGAGAGTTCATGTTCAAACCACGCTGGCAGACAGTCGGAGGGCTTCGTAGTTATTCTAAGAGGGCAAAACCGCTCGGGCATGTCCCCAAACCCCAAACGATGAGGTAAATGCTTGAACGCACCTGCGTCGTAAGAACTCTCTTTGTTGGTTCCTATCCGCGCTTAGGAGAGCATGCGTGCGCACACCCTTTGATATGCAGCGCACGCAGACCCTTCACGATTGTTTGAGAGAGGATCTTTTGCCACCGTCCGCACGAGGAAAAATCAAGCCCCGATCACTCACTTCCATCAGTCTCCTCAACATGATATAGTGGTACCCAAAACTCGTCTTTTGGGCCTTAAAAAGTTCTAAGTTAGAATAGGTACGAAATTGTACATGCATCTTATATGATTACGAATGTCATTCACCACTGCTTTTACCTGCTTGCATTGCTTGCGAACAAAAGCAAAAGATAGATTGTTCTTTTTTTTGTCAACAATATTGTTCATTAAGAGACTGAAATTCGTCGCATTGTCAGTTATGACTTGAACCACATTATATGGTCCAATTGACTCTATGGTTTTCAAAAGAATCTCAGCAATCACTTGGTTAGTCTTTTCAACTGATGAACAATCAATACAATTAATGAACATAGCCTTCCTAATTGATACGGCCTTGACATTAATCAAAAACTCGTTCTTAATGTTACTCCAACCATCAAATACAATAGAAATATCATAACTTTCTCACTCACTCCTAACTCTACCCAATGCCTAATTGATCATACTCCTCTTTTGGTCAAGCAATGTTGATCGGATCCTTTCGTACTTAGGTGCCGCATAGCCTTTTGGGCCATTATTAATAGCATAAATCATTTCATGAAACCTTGATCCCTTCGCAAAATAGAAAGAAATGTCGTGGGCATAAAAGAAACGAGCCACCGTGATGTCCACATCATCTTTTGCCTAAACATTAAATAAATGTGGGATCTTGGCCTGAGTCTTAACCATTCTTTTTTTATCAGTATTTTCAGTTTGCACTAATGAAGGGACAACAATGTAACCACTGAACATCCAACATCATTTCTATTTTGGCCTTTTCTCACATATAATCTTTGGGATTCATCCTCCTCAATTTTAATGCCTCCCACTCTTTCCTAAATAAATTTGGGCAACTTGATATCCCCTTAGACCCCTTAACAAGTGATGCCCGCAATAGATGCTCCCGCACATGTACATATGACCCAGAAAAAAGGATTTCTCTACAATTGTAATTACATGTCCACTTTTTCATTATACTGCTACCACTGCCATAATTACCAACGACTGTCACATGCATCCACAATGGAGTGGAAGTAGGCCCTTCGATTTTTTCATCTTCCAACACCACAGTCGCATTATTTGACCTAAAAAAATCAGCAGATCCAACTTCCTCCTCCGTACCAACACCCAAATACAAAATTACCTCTTAAAACAAGTTTAGAAGTAGAATTAGTTTTAAATATGACACTTTCTAAAAATCAACAAAAAAAAAAGAAGTAATTTTCCTTCTTTTATCCTTGCACAACCCCAATCACAATCTAATCTCAGTCCAATCCATTTTAAAAAACTACCGGTAGAAATTCGAGAACGAACTGTTCAAAATATCACAAAAGAATAAAAAATACGATTAGAATCCATTTTAATCTCTAGAAATCATATAAAAATAATAATGAGTAAAACACTATTGAGTCTAAATTACCTAGTTTTTTCCCGTAATTAAGGAAACTCAATGCCCCAACACATAATTTGCTTATATTGCATTAACGAATAGGCGTATCTTGTCATTTTATGCATTTATTTGAAGTTGCTAAAAATAGCATGGACCTCACCTCTCTTCCGTGAGCCCCAATTTGAATCACCTCTCTCCCCCACTTCTCTCTATCTCTCTCTCTCTCATCTACCCTCTTCCCTCTTCTCATTTCCCAGTTCCCTGACCCCAATTTGGATCTCTCTCTCGTCCAGACCAAATTTGGATCTCCTCTCTCTCTCTCTCTCTCTCTCTCTCTATATATATATATATATATATACGGGGAGTTCAAATCATCCACAAAGATAAGAAAATGTAAAGAATTAAATCAATGAGTGTGAAATATCACCGTACAAAAAAGTAATCTATATTAACTGATGATATTATCATATAAAAAAATTGATGACATTACTTCGCAATTCAAGCCACGAGTAAAGTATGTCATTCACATGCAAAGCATAGGAAACAGTGTGAGATAGATAGAGAGAGAGAGGGTGAAAAGATCCAATGTCTATCGAGCCTAAAAAGCCCATGCACCATATAGAACTCTTCCAAAGCTCAAAAACTGCACAAATGAGGAGGCCAAGGGGTGTCACATAAGCCCCATAGTTCATGAATGATACTTCAAAGTACTCAAAATACCCAAGTCATAGGTCAAATGTCCAAGAGAGCTAAAGTCATACATAAGGCCATAAATACCTAAAAGTCAACCTAAGGCCCTAAAATAAGACATGAACCAAACACCCATGTTGTGCGCTACCCACCCAAAAAACAAGGCCCAAAAAAAAGACAGAGACAAGCACAACCCATTCAAAAAACGCCATTCAGCATTGAAAGCCTAAGATAAATGTGGGCAACATGGCAAAAAAGAAAGTAGCCAGTAGGTACGACCTACTGATCCTCGTCCATAAAACTATGAACAGCCTCGCTTGTTTCTCCTTGCCCACTAAGGAGCCGTTTGGGATAACGGGTATTGTATTCGCGTGATCAAAAGCGTGAAGCCATATAAACCTGGGCCTTGCTAGTAGCCCAAAATGAAGACGTGAGCTACTCTAGCTGCGAGGATATAGGCTTTAGCATGGGTATAGGCTTCTTTTATGGCAGATTGCTCTAGCGTCTTCAACGAAAAACACTGGCCACCACTAAAGCTGCGCCCTCAGACCACTATTGAAGCCCTAAATATGCAACATTGGGGGTCCCAAATATTTCTACACTATAGACTGGGAGAGAGGAGTCCTCCTCATTTTGAGTTTCTTCTTGTAACAAATTTTTGAATGATATAGTGTCCAAATTGATTGGAATTAGGTGGGGTTGGCATGGAGAGCCTGACTGGCAGTGAGGATGTGATGGTTCAATCAACAAGGCCACATTCCATAGATTTTTCATATGTGCCTACAAAAAAAGAGGCAAAAAACAATAAGGCTTCTATGTAATAAATAGCTGAAAAATGACAAATACCATGTAATATATGCATATGCATGCGAATAACTCGGGGGCTACCTCAAGCAGGCTCTGAGATACTTGCAATTGCAATTAAATTGCACATAGAACAACGTACAATACACCGTGCATGAAACTCAATAGCATAGTGCATAGGCATTCATGAAACCCAATAACACTAACAAACCAACAATATATACAATACTAACAAACCCACAACACAAAAAACATTAACAAACCCACAACACAAAAAAAATTATCAACACATAAAATACTAACAACCTAACAAAACATGAAATACTAATAAACCAACATATCAAAGCTAGAATTATAAATCAATGTCTCACACAAGAAACAGTAATAAGCAGAGCACATTAAGAAAACAATCCTATTCCTCAAGAGAAAATTTAGGACGACATAGTTAAAAGGAGCTGCGAAAACCCTAGTATTGGTAAATAGAGGAGTGGAGCTCCTCAACTGAATCCTCTAGAACCTCGACACCACATACAACATTCTATACTTCTACCTCGTTCTTATCAAGCCTCACACTAACTGCATTTAGATGCCGATTGAGGCGCACATAATCCTTGCAACACGACTATTAAGGCACTCAAAATCTTCCTAGAGGCGCATGAGATCAGCCAAGTAAAACCTCAAGACATAGACCTCAATCTTCTGAATGAGGTCTTGAACCTTTTCACCCATGAAGGATGTCCATCATTTGCGGGAATTTCCATATTCTAGTATTACATAAAAGTCAGAAAACATCATAAGGCAGAGAATAACATGAAACCAAAAAACAAGAGATCTGTTGCCTATGGTTCTTCATCATAAGGGAATGACACTTGCAAACGAGCATTTTTCAAATTATTTCATTAGTACTTATTTCGAAAATATCTATTGTAATATCATGCTCTCTCTCGCTCTATCTACAAAGATTGTTAACCAATACCAAAAAGCAATAGACACATGAAATGAGAAAAAAAAAAAAGAAGAAGCAAGAGACCCAAGAAATGTTAACCCAAACAAGCCATAATCATCCAATCTAAGAGATCCAAGGAAAAAAAACCTATACCACAAAGCCATTATGGATTTTTTTTTCTCTCACCAAGACCTTTCACTCTCAGCTCTCACACATTGCACATGATATTGTTTACCCCTATCACAGTTTTTTTTTAAAGAAACCATAGCACAGAGCCATTAAGGATTTTTCTCTCAATCTAAAAAACACAATACACATGATATTGTTTACCTATATCACAAATATTTATTTATTTTTTTTCAAGTAATCCATACCAGAGACCCATTAAGGATTTTCCTCACTCTAAAAAACAACATATGATATTGTTTACCCATATCACAAAGTATTTTTTTTTAAAAAAAAAAAAACACCATACCACAGACCCACTAAGGATTTTTCTCTCCCTCTAAAAACACATATATACATGAACATTTCACTCTAGCTCTCACAAAATAAATATTGTTTGCATATATCACAAATTTGTTTTTTTTATTTAAAAAAAACAGACCACAGAGCCATTAAGGACTTTTTCAAAATTTAAATAACAAAATATACATGATATTGTTTCCCAATATCACAAAGTTTCTTTTTTAAAAAAAGAAAACCATACCACATAACCATTAAGGATTTTCCTCTCACTCTAAAAACACAATTGTACAGAAACATTTTACTCTCATTCTCGCAAAATACATGTGATATTGTTTACCCATATCACAAAGTATTTTTTAAAAAAATATCCATACCTCATAGCCATTAAGGATTTCTCTCACTCTAAGAACACAAATGTAAAGGAACATTTCACACTATTGGAGTATTGGACTATGACACTATATAAAAGGGTTGAGTAGAATAATAAAACTACACAACACAACTCATCATTAGACTTTTAATGAGTGAATCGCATAAAATTTTATCTGATCTCACAATCCCCTGAAAATCTTACACCCATCACATCAAACACATTAAATCTCTCCGAATCCATCCCCCTCTCTCCCTCATTTTATCTCTCTCTTACCCAAAATTTATCTTTTTGCTATTTTCTCTCCTTAAAACCCCCAAATTCTCCAGGGAAACACAACGGGAAGAGAAACTCTTCTCTCTCTCTCTCTCTGAGACCCCCCGGTGCATACAACACTTCTCTTCGTTGTCTGCCGTCCTTGCTTTGGGTTTCGATCAGGTCTAAAGTGAGAAGAGTGGCTTTTCGAGCTGCAAAATCTTGGAGTAGTTGAGGGTTTTTGACCGCCAATGTGGCTCGCCCACCACCATGAATAGGAACTACTTAAATCCCTCCACAATATATCTTTCTCTTTCTCTCTCTCTCTTCTATCTCTCTTACTTTTCTAAAATATTTGTTAGCGAAATAGCTTCCTATATCATTTCTCCATCACCTCTCTCTCTTCTATCTCTCTTATTTCTCTAAAATATTTTTTAGCGAAATAGCTTCCTATATCATTTCTCCATCACTTCTCTCTCGGTATCTCTTTCACCCAGGGTTAAAAAATCGTCCAGTCGAGCCGGAATCGCCCTGTTCAACTCGAGAATCGCTGATACCGAGCCGGTTCCACGAATAAACCGAGAATCGCCCGTGTCTAGAGAGAACCGGGCGATTCCCAATAGTAAATCGTGAGTCTGACCGAGTCACCCGTAAGAACATGGGCTGCACAGTGTTCTTCACCAGATTTCAATTTTTTTTGTCATTTTGTTATTGATTTTCAACTTTTTCAGCCTTATGAATGAATCTTGCAGGCTTTAATTCAAATTTCTCATCCATTTTAGTCAATAAAACGAATTAAAAAGCACTGTTTTTTATCAAACAAATTTGGATTGAAGAGTGAGTTTTAGGGTTTCTGCCATTTCACTGATTTCAAGCGAAAGAACGCATCATTTTTTGGAAAATTTCAGGGTGAGTGATCATAAGAGTCTTGGTCAGAAGTTTTTGTTTATAATTTGTGATTATTTTGGAGGAATACATATCAATTTTGAGTTTGAAGGCACAGGTGCACGAAGAACAGGTAAGAACTGTGTTTTTTTTTTTTTTTCCGCCATGTAATCAAATTCAGTCAATATTTTGCAAATCATGTAATAAATTTATAGGGTTTTGATTCATTGTAGTGTTGTTTATCATCACATGTATTCAATTTGATTATATTTATTCAATTTGAGTTGGATTTTTGAGAAGAAAAGACTGATGTCTATTAAAAAAAAAATGGACTCAAATTTTTTTTTTTTTTTCCACCATTCTCTAAATTTCAGTAAATATTTTGCAAATAATGTGTTGAATTTATTGGGTTTTGATGCGTTATAGTGTTGTTTATCATCACATATATTCAATTCTATCTTATTTATTCAATTTGAGCTTGATTTTTTAGATTGAATGACTGATGTTTGAGAAGAACTGCGTTTTTTTTTTTTTCCTCAATTCAATCAATTTTATTTAATATTTTGATAATAATGTGTTAATATTATAGGCCTCTGATTCTTTATAGTGTTGTTTATCAAAACATGTATTCAATTTGATGTAATTTATTCGATTTGAGGCGGATTTTTGAGTTGGAATGACTGATGTTAGGTTGGTCTGTGAATAACTGGGTTTTGATCAATTTTTTTGAGAAATCGTGATTTTTTCAAAAACTGTTTTTTATTATCATGAGGAATTAAAAAATATTTTTAATTTTTATTGTTAAATTTCTAGTTCAAAAAATTGCATGTTGATAGATTATTTATACAAAAAAATACATGCTATTATATTTTTAATGCAAAACTGTATGTTTTAATTTGTTGTTAATACAAAAAAATGCATTAACAAATACATGTTGTTAAACTGTATTATATTTTTAATGTAATTTTTCATTAAAAAAA